>CM069136.1:65305965-65355014 GCA_035221665.1 Okamejei kenojei | reverse complement strand
GCATAGGAGATAGGTATTGGGTAATGTATATAGTATGCTTTCAATTTGAAATGCATTAATTTATGACCCTCAAACACAAAAATACTTTAAAATCTGATGAACTGGTTTTTGTACAGATCTTTTCTTTTTCAATCTTGTATAATTATGTTGTGCATGGTGTCGAGTTCTAATGTTCCCATGATGCTGTTGCAAAGACTATGTTGAAATACATGTGCACATGACAATATACTCTATCGAAACGAAGGGTAACTAACTCACAAGAAGCGAGTTGATTTATGTTTGGCAGGTGAAGATACACTGTGGGAGAACCAAGAACGTTTAATATGGCCCAACAACAGCCTATCCCAGCGTTGTACCCAAAATCTTTCTTGCCATTGGTGGAAAACATGGCAATGCAAACAGCAAACAGAGTGTAATCATTAAACAGGATTTTCAAGAGATCAGGAGTTTTAATAATTCTGCTTCAAGGTGATCCCGGGGAGAATCATGGTTGAAGTGCTAATATGGAACTAAAGCCGATGACAGCTATTTCAAACTAAATAGGATCTAAACATGTGGAAAATTCAAAGTAGCTGAAGTAATTCTTCCATAGAATAACCTCCTCCATTTGAGGCATTTGAGTCAAAAAAAAATAAGCAAGTTTTGGATTTATTTATATTGTTCCACCAAATTAAACTGCCAAGGTTAGAGTTTCATGAACTATTTGTTTTAGAAATGGTCTGCTAATTGACTAGGTAAACATTTCTTCTTTAACCCGTTGTATGTGGAATTTAAAAATCAAGCAATTGGAGAAATGCTGTTGGCCCAATTCATTTGGTCACTACAGACAGTGACACGGTACACCATAGGTAATGTACTGTGGACATCGCAGCTGAGTAACTAAATATCTGCTTCCAGGCATCATAACATTACTCATTGCTTTATGCACCAAGAGCTAGTCACCTAAAGTATAGTCAAATATGAAAAAAAGAATTTAACTGTTTTCATCAAATTCTGATCTGGAGCTATGAAATCCCCCAGGACAATAGAATGGTCCTGAATGAATAGTTCGTGAGAACCTTTTCCATATTTGACAGATATATATTATAAAAGCATTGGTGTAAAACATCTTATTTTATTTTAGGCCTCATTTATAAATAAATTTATTTATTTAACCTTCCAGATTATAGAATAGAGTAAAAATTAAACTTTTGATCTTTTGCAAGCCCTTTTTTACTAGTTACATTTTCTACATCATATTTTCTGAGAATTGGTGGGTAACAAAGTGCTGATCTCTGACGATGCAGCTTGAATACGTTTCCATAGTGCACTCATGAGAGTGAACCTAGCTTTATAATTATCATTTGACTTTTCTTCTTTGAAGGCATGTGCTTTATTTATGAACAAATTTCTTAAGGAAGCTAAGCTAATAAGGGACTTGAAGTGGGTGCGATGAAGGCTTTTTGAAGCATTTAAACACACCATGGAGGCCATTTTTCTTTGCTATAAATTACATGCATTAAAATTGAGAAATTACGCAGAGCAATGAGAAACCACAACTTGTATTTACATAGCATCACCAACACACAGAGTGGTACTTATCAAAGCAGTTAGGGGAGTATCATGAAAATCAAAGACAAAGCTCTAACATTTTTAAAATTAGAATTTTAATGACAATGGCCTGGCACCTGTTTAAAGTGTGTAGGAAGGAACTTGCAGATGCTGGTTTTCACCGAAGATGGACAGAAAATATTGGAGTAACTCGGCAGGTCAGGCAGCATTTCTGAAGTTGATATGCTTTATAGTATTTGGTTTGCTACTACAGCTAAGCTTATTTAAATATTTAGCAAATGGCAAGTAAAAACTACTTTGGATTGGATTCTATACTGTTTTACTGCTTCCCCACGTACCTCAAGGGTAGGATAAATGCCAGTCCGAGCTGCTTCCTCTGTAGGTTATTAAGTACTAAGTTTGTTCCTGAATAAATTTTAGAACTAAACATGTTTAAATTAGCAATGCAGTGCAAAACACAACTGATTAATAGACAAGATGAATATGCCCTCATGGCCAGTCAGGTGGTATCGGTGGATGTAGCATCAGGATGCAAGCAACTCTCAAGTCGCATACACAAACGAAGATTATACCTTTAAGCACACTGTGCTGTTTTAATTTCACAGCTCAATGTCAGGTCATAAAGCTTAAATCACCAAATGTCTGGAATCAATATACAATGGATATATACAAGTAACTATGAAATATTCTATGTGTAGGAAAGAACTGCAGATGCTGGTTTAAATCGAAGGTAGACACAAAAATGCTGGAGTAACTCAGCGGGACAGCAGCATCTCTGGAGAGAAAGAATGGGTGACGTTTTGGGTCGAGAGTCTTCTTCAGACTGATGTCAGGGGAGTGGGTGGAACAGAGATAGAATGTAGTCGGAAACAGTAAGACTGGTGGGAGAACTGGGAAGGGGATTGTGGATGGAGAGAGAGGGAAAGCAAGGGCTATTTGAAGTTAGAGAAGTCAATGTTTCATACCGCTAGGGGTGTAAGCTACCCAGCAAAATGTGAGGTACTGTTCCTTCAATTTGCACTGGGCCTCACTCTGAAAACGGAGGAGGCCCAGGTCAGATTTGGAATTGGAGGGGGAGTTAATGTGCTGAGCAACTGGGAGATCAGGTAGGTTAAGATGGACTGAGTGGAGGTGTTCAGCGAACGAACGATCACCGAACCAGTTGCTTGGTCTTGGCGATATACGCGAGTTGACAGCTAGAACAGCGGATACAGTAGATGAGGTTGGAGGAGGTGCAAGTGAACCACGGCCTTACCTGAAAAGACTGTTGGGGTCCTTGGATGGAGTCAAGGGGGGAGGTAAAGGGACAGGTGTGGCATCTCCTGTGGTTGCAGGGAAAGTACTGGGGGAGGGATGGTTTGGATGGATATTATGCTTGTGCTTTTAAAATCTAAATTCTTAGTGGTTTATTAGAACTTGTCACTAACAGAATATTTTTTCCAAGCCATCCCATTTTAAATCTGCTCAGCCTGCATGAAACTTTTTTTTCTCAATAAATGTATTTGGCGACAATGGCACAACTGATATCAATGCTGCTGCCTCACAGCGTCAGAGACAGGTTGGATCCTGATCTCGTGAGCTGTCAGTGTGGATTTTTTGCACATTCTTCGTGTGGCCGTCCTTCACCGTGCTCCGTTTTCCTCACAGATCCCAAAGAAGTGCGAGTTTGTGATGAATTGGCCTCTAAAATTACCCGCATAGTATGTAGGAAATGGACGCTAATGTTGGGTAACAAAGAACAAGTGGGATAACAGAATTATTGTGAATGGCTGGTGAACGACAGCCGGCGTGCTCAGGTGGCCAATGGGCCTGTTTCCACTTTATTTCTAAATTAAACTGAATTTATACTGGGAGGAATTTAATCATAAACCACGGAGAAACAAATCACATGATTTCCATAGCTTGCTTTCAAAAGGGCTGAATGCAAATTTCTGGTCGATTTTTAGTTTTATCTTTGGTAGTTGATATCTGTGGTATTTTTGCTTTTGCAACCAGCCTTGTTGATGCTTAATGAATGGGGTCACATTGTAAGATCACACTGCCAGCAACGCACTTTCCCCCTCTCTCAGTTTTAGATTTTTCATTAGTTGTAATTTTACTTCAAAGGATTCATTAAACCGGGTGTTTGCATCATAATTTTTGACCATTCATAATCCAAGCCCAACATTGGCAGTGACATGATGGCATTACTAAAGAACGTATTGAAAGAAAACCATAAACAAGAAACTGCTGTAGAAGTCAAAGTGCCACGATGAAATAAAACATGGTTAGAAAGTGCAGATTTCCATCGGGGCTTTATTTTTATGGAAAACCAGGGAAACAGTACAGAAGGACAGCACAGTGCTGTAGCAGTAGAGTTGCTGCTTTACAATGCCAGAGACCCGGGTTTCATTCTGACTACGGGTGCTTGTCTTGCAGAGTTTGGTACTTTCACCCAGTGACCTGCGTGAATTTTCCCCGAGACTCTAGTTTCCTCCATGCTCCAAAGACGTATAGGTTTGTAGGTTAATGGCCTATTAGAAATACAAATTATCCCTAGTATGCAGGGGAGCATTAGTGTGGGGATCGCTGGTTGGCGTGGACTCAGTGGGCCGAAGGGACTGCTTCCGCGCTCTTTATTTAAAACTAAAAAACTAAATTACAGGTACTTATTAACCAACAGGTTTGCTTGCTATGTAAAGTCAACAATTTACAAGGGCATATATACATAGCACGATAAAGAGCAAACTTTAGAAAGAGAGGACCATCTTATTTACCTTAAATTTCCCAGGTCCCTCCTAACAAAACAGCTGCATCTCTGTAAATACTATTCCCAATCAATAAAATCTAATTAGGTGCTCGGTCACAATAATAATCCAAATCTTCTTGCCTAAACTCCAAATTTTACATTCTGATACTTAATATATTCATATTCAGAATAGATTTAAAAATAACTATCAAAAAGCTGTTGAAAACCAGCTGTTAAAAACAGCCTCCTTTTTCAAAAATCTCAAAGAGTGTGAATGCTTTGTGTCTATAGCAAAACTAAAACTGTTAACATCCCAGTTCATTATATGTTTATTTATTTATTATTTATTTGTTATGCTACTGACTGTAAGGAAAAATCCATTCCGTGTCTCTAAAAGGATATAATGACAATAAATTGAATACATACAATACAATATGCCCATAGTGTGAAAATGTATTCTTGGCAGCAAGACCTTACAGTTGTGCTAGTTCACATTTCAAAGGGAATAGTATTTTAAATCATACACTTTCCAACTCTACTTAAGTTTATCTAGCTACAGATTATCAGGCCTCTCTTTAATGCCTTCTTTTTGTGGAAAGTAACGTCTTGTGAAATGCAATCGCACCGATTTTTAAATCTCGTACTGAATTACCACCTTCCACATTGCCTAGTTATACTGAAAAGGTTAATGTTGCAGTGAAGTAATCACAAACACAGTAAACGACTGCTCAAAATTCAGTGACATGTTCAACCTACTGGTGAAAGATTTCTTCCTCTGGTCCTAAATCTGCTTATTCCCTATTTTAAACCTATGTCTGGTTTATGGACATTTGTATTCAAGATAATTTATTTCACTACCTACTATGTCTGTGTAACTCATGATTTTGTTTCCTCAAGAAATCCCACCTCAGCCATATCTAGAGAGTGAGAGCTATAGGGAGAGGTTGAGTAGGCTGGGTCTCTATTCCTTGGCGTGCAGGAGGATGATGGGGGTGATTCTTATAGAGGTGTACAAAATGATGAGAGCAATAGATCGTGTAGATGCACAGAATCTCTTGCCCAGAAAGTCAATAAGAAAAAAAAAATCCATTTGACAGTGATTCAATAAAAAAATCCATATATTTTTAAACTGTTTTTCTGATATTTAAAAATATATGGATTATTTTAATTGAATCAAGAGATCTATATACAAGAGGCCATTAGGACAGTGCCCTCAGTTAATGAATGTCTGTTTTCATCTGTATTTTCAGTTTGGGGTTCATGTCATGGGAGCAGAATTTGGCCATTTGACTCAGCAAGTCTGGAACACTGCCCATTCAATCATGGCTGTTCCATCTTTCCCTTTCAACCCCATTCTTCTGCCTTCTCCCCATAACCTTTGACACTGTTGGTAATCAAGAATTTGTCAATTCACACTTTAAAAAATACGTAATGATTCGGCCTCCACAGCCCTCTTTATTCAAAAATGGTCAGAGGTAAAAGCTGAAAGCAATGAGAGAAATGTGGAATTTTTAATTCAATAGTAGAAGTTAGTGATGCTGCAGAAGTGACAGTGTTCTTGATCATTGATAGGATGAGGACTTTGAAGCTCAAACAAAGCACCAAGATTTTATATGACATAGTTCGATATCTATATTTCTAAAAGTCTCATCTTGACCACTTCCTGTTGCTCTGTATATTGATTTTTAGAAAAAAACGCTCCCACTTACGGCTGTGATTTTTGGCCATCTTACTCAGTCCCCCTTCCGCTGCACAGGACAAGAGGATTTTTCCTCATCAATGAAAAATGAAAGAGTCATTAGTGTTTAAAAAATGTTGAGATTCTCTCTCCTGAAGGCTACACCCCTTCCAGAGGGACTATAAACCCGGAAGTGTGGAGGTGCCTCAGTTTCTTTGCAAGATGGGGGAGCAAGAGGTCGCAATTCTCAGTCTGAGCTGTGAATAACACTGAACACATGTCTACTAAACTGTGAGTGGTTTTACTGACCTGTCAGTGCCCTTAATGTGGTTTGAAAATGTAGTTTGAAAAGTGTTGAAGCTGTGTCGCCTTTGGTTTGAAAGTGTGAGCGTCGCCTTTGTTTGAAAGTGCTGAAGCTGTTGCCTTTGGTTTGAAATGCTGAAAGCTGTGTTGCCTTTGGTTTGAAAGTGCTAAAGCTGTGTTGCTGTTGGTTTGAAAGTACTAAAGCTGCCTTGCCTAATTAAAGCTGCCTTGCTTAATTAAAGCTGCCTTGCCTAATTAAAGCTGCCTTGCCTAATTAAAGCTGCCTTGCCTAATTAAAGCTGCCTTGCTTTCTATATATAATTAAAAGTTTAATCTTGACCACTTCCTGTTTGCGCTTTATATTGATTTTTGAAAAAATGCTACCACGTACGGCTGTGATTTTTGGCCATCTTACTCAGAGTGCCCCTCTGCTCATCAGGTGCCGAGGATTTTTTCCCAATGAAATATAAAAGAGTTATTAGCGTTTTAAAACATTTTGAGATTCTCTCTCCTGTCAATCACGCCATGAAGACCACACCCCTTCTGGTGGGAGGGGGAGGGACTATAAAACCCGGAAGTGTTAGCCGGGGTCAGTCTCAAGATGGGGCAGGGAGAGGTCACGACTCTCGCTGTCTTTAGTGGCCTTGCACCCTGCTAGAAATGGTATGAAAACTGCACTTGAATTTGGTGACCTTGCACCCTGCTTGAAGTGGCATGAAACTGCACTTGAATTTTGGTGGCCTTGCACCCTGCTTGAAATGGAATTTCAAGGCATAGCCGTGAGTCAACTGGCCAGCCCCACCAGCCGTGAGGGAGTGAGCTGCCAGCACAACAGGCTTGAATGACTGAGCCGCCAGCCCAAGAATCCATTCGGCCCACAATATCCATACTAGCCCTCTGGAAACCAGTCCCTTCAGCGCACAACACCCATACTAGCGCTCCAGAATTGGTGGAGTGGTGAATATTGCGTTGGGGGACCAACCCTCCCGTGTGATGCTGGGACCCGACCCAACGGGTCCCACTTAGTACTTACTAAAAGTAGGAATAATTTAGTGCTTGGCAAAACTTTAGCTGAACTAAATTCACCACAAGCTAATGTTGTTCCAAAGTGCTTTATAGATGGACCACTATCTTAAGTTATTACTTTTGAGATACAACGCGGAGAGAGGCAATTCAGCCCACCAAGTCCCCGCCAACCAACGATCACCATGTACACTAACACTATCCTACACTAGGGGCAATTTACAATTTTACTGAAGGCAATTAACCTACAAACCTGTATGTCAATGGAGTATGGGAGGAAAAATGAGCACCTGGAGAAAACTCACAGTCATAGGGAGAACGTACAAAATCTATACAAACAGCCTCCATAGTCAGGATTGAACTCAGGTTTCTGGTGCTGTAAGGCTGAAACTCTACCATTGTGCCACCCAAATGACAGTGTTTGCCTTTACCAAGATCAACAAGGCAGGTATTTATAGATATCGCTCAATCAGAAAACCGATATCCTGAAAGACACAATGGTACGTGGTGCCTGCTGGTCGGCTCGGCCTTGGTGGACTGAAGAGCCTATTTCCATGCTGTATCTCGAATGCCTAATGTCTTGCTTTTCATACTATCGCTGTGGAGAGGTCTTCAAACTTCCACTTCCTGCTCCCGTTCCTTTTCTTTGATCCCTGAACCAGCACAGAGTTCCCCTTCCCATCACCAGCCTCCCTACCAATACCAACTGCCAATTCCAGGACCTCCAGCAAAAAAAATCAAAAGAAAAATCCTGCTAGTCACATGCTGTGGGAAGGTTTCTCTATCCCTTGCTGAAAATGAAAATTCCCCACGGAATAATACTGTTTAATTTATTAACAGTTATAGAATTAACTTTAAATGTGTCAGTACACTCAAAAAGCCTATTAAATTTGAGATCAAAGTAGGCAAATTGTCTAATTCTAACAAATAAACTATTTTCTCACAATACAAGAATATTTTCTGAAGTAGGCAGATAAAGATTAAGATACAAATGTTCTATTTTAAAGCAGTAAAATAATTATTCCCCAGTGAATTGGAACAAATTAATTAAAACATTGTAGGGAAAATTGAGTTCCTAAAACATAAAATAATTACCGTTCAATAATGCATTATGCTTAACACTGCAGAAAATAGTGAGCACATAATTTAAGCAATTATCCCTCTGAACCAAAGGAATGATTCACTACCCAAGCCAAGCGTTCATTTTTCAGGAATAATCTCAAAGCAAAATGTCTAACAATGATCTATCCCTCGATTACACGTAAATATCACTTCCCTATTCAAATTCAAAGTTGACCCATCTAAATTAAAAATTAATACATTTGTTGTACAGCTAAGAATTGCCTTTCTAAGTAGAAACTACTAAGGCTGCCCTTATACTTGCTAACTCAAATCCTCCCCAATAAGAGTTTTATTGTCCTTTAGAGTCAGAGTTATACAGCATGCAAACAAGCCCTTTGGTTCAACTTGCCCACACTGACCAAGGTGCCCCGTCTACACTAGTCCCACCTGCCTGCATTTGGCCCATATCTTTCTAGACCTTTCTGTAGATTGGTTACTTCACTCACTAACCAATGAAGTGCTGTATTATTAGAAGCTCCGCCTGTTCATATTATCGCAACCCAACTTGTGCTGGCAGAGCATGCTGCTACACAGCAGAAGCAACGTGCTGTGGTGTGTTATATGTGCTTTACAATAAATACTGTTGTACCATGTTCGTGAGTATGACTGGGTCATTCGACATGGTGTCAGATGTGGTTACTAACCCACTCCATGTTTAAGTTTATCAGTTTTTATTTTATTCCCTGTATTTTACCTGTTTCTACCCATTCACTCGTGCCGCCATGGCCAGCTCACTTCGTAAGCCAGACCCTCTGATTACTGAACGTTGGCGGATTTCCGAGCATGATTTTCAACCATTTCATTTGTGCTGCTCATCGCAACGTTATACTGGAACAACCGTGCCTCTATACTCCTCAACGTCGCTAGCCCTGAAGCTATCAAACGCTTTAGACTACACGCCTGCAGTCCTGGATCACAACAACCAATCGTGGTACCTGCTGAAACCAGATTGATGATCCTGAGGTCTTACTCATTAAATTCAGACGACAATGTGACCTACGAGCTAACTCCATTCTTGAAAGTATTTTGCTCGAAACCAACAGCAAGGTGAGCCTGTGGTAGTTTACATTCGTGCACTGAAACCTATTGCTGCACGCTGCCGTTTTGGGAATCTAAAATGTGTGATGAACTCATCCGTGACAGACTTGTGGGTGGACTGCTTAGTGATAAAGTACTAAGTGATAGAGAGCGATAAATTGCTCCGCGATACTGAACTGACCCTGGCCCGAGCTGAACATGCTTTTAGGATTGCTGAACTCATAGCTTCTCTCACCAGGTCAGTGGGCCCCAGACAGCATTCCCTGTACGGTGTCGATGCTACCGACACCTCCTATCGTAACCGGCATTCACAGCCCCACACACCACTTCGACAACATTTAAGATTTAGTGAACAGCGTGCTAACTATGGCAGCTCCCACCCTCCAGGTCATGAACTTTGCTTTGCTTTCGGGAAAATATGCCATTTTTGTAAGAAAATGAATAATTTCATGAAATACTGCCGTTCACGCATGGCTCGTTCACTCCCAAGGCAGCCTGTGCACCTGTTAAAACATGAAGCTACTGATAGTGAGTACCAGAAGCTGGAAGCATTCCCTCCTGTTCTGTTCCAGAGCATGAAGATAACAGTCATAACATAAACTCCCTGGTTGTTTCCACTAACAAACAACTTGACCCTGAAGTTTCACTGCACATCTATAACACCATTGCTGTTGCAAAGATCGACACTGGTGGCAAATGCAATGTCTTGTCATTATCCAAATTTAAACGGATCCGTAGTGCAGAATGTATTATAAACACTTCGGCCATTTTGCTAACCTACGGGGCAGGGAGTTGCTCCCACTTGGAGAAACTGAACTGAACTGCCGCCTGGTCACAAGCTCACAAACTGAAGGTTTTCATTGTCCGTGGGAAAGCTGCAACTCTGCTTGGCATTAACACGAGCCAGGATCTAGGACTGGCAATCTTTTTGGCCTGCTGTCCATCAAATATCTCCCGCTGAGGGCTCCACCCAGCAGATACTTTTGCAATTCAAGGAACTATTTGATGATAAGCTTGGGAAGTTACCCATCAAATACAATATCGCTACTGATTCAAATGTCTTACCTGTGGTTCGAGCACCACACCACATTCCACATGCCATGCGCGACACAGTATACAATGAGCTCCAGCGGGGTGTCATTGCTGCAGTCACTGACCTTCCGACTGGGTTTCCAACAAAGGTGGTTGCAACAAAGAAAAACAAGAGATCCACATCTGCATCAACCCTAAACTGAGAGCTATACAAAGCGATCAAACGCCCGGACTATCCGATGCGCACAGTCGAGGAAGTTGCTGCCCAGATGGGCAGTGACTCCGTGTTTTCTGTTCTTGATGCCAAAAGTTCGTTCTGGCAGATCCCGCTGGATCGGACTCGTCCAATCTCACAACGTTTGGCAGGTCCTTTGGCCGCTACAAATTTCTGCGAATGCCCTTTGGCATCAACTCTGCTAGTGAGGTATTCCAAACCACAATGGAACAATTATTTGTGGGGTATCCGTGCGCCATCATTGTCGATGATATTCTCGTTGTGAGACGCAACATGGCTGAACATGATGCCAACTTAAAAATTGTATTAGACCGCGCTAAAGACATACATCTCAAGCTCAACCCTCTATGAAATGCAGATTTGGTGTCAATGAAGTCCACTATGTTGGACACGTATTCATCAGTGATGGCCTCAGACCGTAATCCTCCCAGCCCACTGCCATCAACGAGATGCCAGTTCCCACTGACGTTAAGAGTTTACAGAGATTCCTGGGAATGATCAACTACTTGGGGAAATTCATTCCCAACTTCAGCGAAATATCTTTTCCCTTATGACAACTGACTCACAAGGACATTGCCTGGTCTTGGTACCCACAACACCAGAGAGCTTTTGACATCCTTAAATTGCAATTGTCCAGTGCTCCAACCCTCGCCTACTTTGCTTTAGGCCTACCGGTGACGCTCACCGGTGATGCATCCCAATATGGACTTGGTGCTGCTTGCCTACAGACGTCCGCCGAACGAGACTGCAGACCTGTTGCTTACACCTCCAGCACCCCGTCTGAAACTGAACAATGTTACTCACAGATCGAAAATGAATTCCTTGCCGTGGTTTTTGCCTGCACCAAATTCAAGGATTATTGGCAAGTCCGTGACTGTTGAAAACAGACCATCTATCTATTGGCCACTTTTCTTGTTTTTTTTTTTTTTAATTTATTATTTTTATTTTTAAATTTTATAATACAACTTAGGAGATAGTCCGTACAGAAAACAAAAACTATTCGTCTAGTCCTGGATTCAAGCTTCCATCGAGCCTCAGCGATGGCCCATTCTACCCCTTCAAATAATCTATGAATGGGGACCATATTCTAATAAATAATTCAGGTTTGTCGATTAAAACAAATCTAATTTTTTTCCAGATTTAAGGTCTCCGACATCTCCATAATCCACATTTTAGTTGTAGGGAATGCAGGGTTTTTTTCCAAAAATGTTAATATTAGTTTTTTCCCAGTTGGTTATACTATAATCCAGGAAATTTCTTTGGTTTGTTGTCAGTTTTAGGTATTGTTCAGATATGCCCAATATTATTAATTTAGGATCGGGATCCAGTTGAATATTAACCACTACGGAAATAATTTTAAAAATATCCACCCAAAATGTTTTAATTTTTTTATGCAATTTACAAAAGTATGGTTAAATTAGCCTCAGAGTATTGACATTTATCGCAGATAGGAGAGATATTAGGAAAAATTCTGTTTAATTTTAGAATAATACAATCTGTGTAATATTTTAAATTGTATTAAAGAATGTCTGGTGTTTAACAAACATTGATGTATGTGTTGTAGGCTTTCATCCCAAATATCTTTCGTTATGGGTTGAACTAATTCATTTTCCCATGCTTGTCTATGTGATTCCGTCGACGGATTCTCGCTATCCAACAGAATATTGTAAATATATGATATTAATTTTACTGTATTGGGATGTTTGTTCAAACATTCATCTAGAATCTCTGGCTCTCTAATTCTGTTATTCTTGTGTATGTGATTTAACATAATCTTTCAATTGTAAATATCTAAAAAAATTATTTGAATGTAATCCATAATTCTGTTGTACCTCCAGAAACGAAAGGAACATACCATTTCTATAAAGATGTCCCATCTTTTTAATTCCATAGTTTTTCCATTGTGTGAAGCCTTTATCCAATACCGAAGGCTTAATTGAAGGGTTATTTGCAATAGGAGCGAAAGTGATAAATTATCCAATTTTAATGTTTTTTTTAATTTGTTTCCAAATTCGAATACCGCTATGTATTATTGGATTTTCACTATAGATCTTTTTGTTCAATTTTGTAGGGGATAGGAGAATCAGACCAATTTCAAATGGCAGACAGTCCTCCTTTTCCATCTTTAACCAATCTGGTTGTTGATCCATATCTTCCAACCAGAAATTTAAGTTTTTGACATTGACTGCCCAGAAATAAAATAAGAAATTTGGTAAGACTAATCCTCCGTTCGTCTTAGATTTACATAAGTGTTTTTTACTTATTCTGTGATTCTTATAATTCCAAATAAAACTTGTTACAATAGAGTCAATTTTTTAAAAGAAATTTTTAGGTAGGTATATTGGAATTGATTGGAAGAGGTATAGAAGTTGGGGAAGGAAAATCATTTTAATTGCATTAATTTTACCGAGCATTGAAATAGGAAGCGTTTTCCAGTATTGAATATTCTTATGCAATTTATTAAATAAAGGCACGAAATTTGATTTAAATAAAGAAGTATATTTCTTGGTCACATAGATTCCTAAGTATTTAAATTTTTCATTCACTATTTTAAAAGGCGATTGTTTGCAGTATGTATACATTAGGTTCCATTATTGGCATAATCTCACTCTTCTTCCAGTTAATTCTATATCCCCAAAAATAAACCAAATTGAGTTATAAGATTTAACAGATTAGGGATACTAATTTCTCGCTTTGTAATATATAGTAGTACATCATCTGCATATAGAGAAATTTTATTAACTGTATTTTTAGTACCCACATAATTTGGATGAGCTCGAATTCTATCTGCTAGTGGTTCTATAACAAGAGCAAATAGTAACGGTGATAACGGACATCCTTGTCTACAACCTTTAGTTAAATCAATTTTTTTTGATAACATTTGATTTGTCATTATTCTGGCTGTTGGATTGGTATATAAAAGCTTAACCCAAGTACAAAACTTCTCATCTAATTGAAATGTTTCCATCACCGAAAATAAATAGGGGCCATTCAATTTGATCGAATGCTTTCTCAGCGTCTAGCGAGATGACTGCTAAGTCTTCATTAGCTATTCGATTTGAGTATAAATGTTGAATAATCGTCTCAAATTATTATATGAATAACGATTTGGAATAAAGCCAGTTTGATCGGGATGTATTAATTTATAAATCACTAAGCTTAATCTGTGTGCTAAAATTTTGGTTAAAATTTTCTGATCGATGTTTAATAGAGCAATTGCTCTATATGAACCTGGATCTTCAAGGTCCTTATCCGTTTTTGGAATAAGTATTATAGTAGATTCATTTTAAGGTTTCTGGAGTTTCTGTTGCATGAATGCTTGCGTATATAATGTCTGTAGGCGTGGCGAGATCAAATCATGAATTTTTTAAATAAAATTCACTATTTAAACCATCTGGTCCAGCGACCTTTACATTTTTTAAAGAATTAATAGATTCCTCAATATCTTTTACTGATATTTCGGCCCCAAATATTTCCCTCTCTTTCAAATCTAAACCAGTAAGGTTACAATTCTGTAAAAATAATTCCATTCCTACAGAACCCCCTGCTGTTTTGGTTGAATAAAGTATTTGATAGTATTGAGCAAATCTATCATTAATATCCTTGGGTAATGTTAATATTTCTCCCGTATCTGATTTAATTTTATATATTGTTTTTTCCTCTTCCTGTTTCCGGAGCTGGCGTGCCAATAATTTTTGTGGTTTATCTCCAAATTCAAAGTGTAATTGTTTAGTCTTTTGGTAAAGTTTTATGAATTGGTCCGAATATATTTGGTTTAACTTATATTTGAGTGCAGCAATTTTATTATGTATTATTATAGAAGGCGCGATTGCATTTACCATATCTAATTGCCTTATTTCCATTTCCAATGCCAGTTGTTTGGCGCGGTTCTCTTTATTACGAAAGACTTGCGCGGAGATTAACGCTCCTCGCATAAATGCTTTAAATGTTTCCCAAAAAAGGGAAGCAGAGATTTCAGGGCAGTCATTTGTCTCAAAAAACATATTTATCTGTTTGATAAGATATTCATAGCATACTTTATCATTTAAAATTTGAGGATTAAGTCTCCATTGTGTCTGCTTGTCGGTCATACCACTTAGTTTGATCATGAATGTTAAGGGAGCATGATCCAAAATTATAATATTATGATATTTCGAATTATAAGTAAATGGGATGAGTTTAGAATCTACTAAAAAGTAGTCTATCCTTGAATAAGTTTTATGTACTGAAGAATAAAATGAGTATTCCCTTCCGGATGGGTTTTCAATTCTCCAAACATCCTTGATATTGGTGGTATTAATATATGAGTTTAATAATTCACTTGATTTGGATTTTGCTTTTCTTTGTCTTGTTGATCTATCAAGATAGGAATCTAATGTACAATTTAAATCTCCACCAATTATCAAATTATGTTGTGTGAGCTCCGGAATGGTATTAAGTATATTGTTAAAAAAACATTGGATTATCAAAATTTGGTCCATAAACATTAAGAAAAATCACTTTTTTTTTGATATAATTCACCCACCAGTATAATATATCTACCATTGATGTCCGCTATAGTTGATATATGTTTAAAAGATATACCTTTACGAATTAAAATTGCGACACCTCTGGCCTTATGGGAGAATGAAGAGTGATATGTTTCGGCGATCCAATTTGCTTTCAATCTATGTTGTGCGTCTTTTTTAAGGTGGGTCTCTTGAAGGAACGTTATATCTCCTTTGAGTGATTTTAAGTGTGCTAATACCTTACCTCTCTTGATTGGTTCATTAACTCCCTTGACATTCCAACTACAAAACGTAATTCCTTGACCCCCGTTTTTTCTATTTACATCTTGCATCTTGCTTTTAGGGTGGTCTATAAAAGAGCAGATAGGTCAGCACCGCAGACCGGACCTTCCACCCGAACCCTGGACCGACGAGTTGTAATTCTAATGCATATAGATCCTCCTTACGGACACATCTCCACAAATAATATTTGTAAATAAATTCAAGATTAATGTAATAATTAGGAAAGAAATACAAAAAGTAGAAAAATAGAAAATTAATAAAATGTGAAAAGAAAGAAGAAACTACATCTAGATTTAATGTAGTAAGTGCTAGCCACACTAACGTGGCTGTCCATCTAAAGACTTCCGTAGATTAAACACAAATATAATTATTCCTAGCTCCATGCTAACAAGAAAAATTTGAATATGAGTAATATACGGGATGATTTTTAAACTATTTTGGACCAGAGTGTTGGTAATCATATAGTGAGAGACTATTACTCTCTGAGTTAGTTATTAGTCACGTGTTAGTCTAATGTAGATAAAGGGTGAACATCACAAATTCCAATTAATAAAATATCTAAATTATAACTTTTTATTTGTTAGTTTTTTATATTTAACATATCATGTATTTAACTAGTTATTCCAATAATAATAACAAGTATTTTTGATGATTAATAATTGTTAGTAAGAAATTAGTACTAAATATTTAAAAAATAATATGTCCCTAATTGGGGGGACAATCCGATTGTCGTTATCAGCTTTCATTAGTCCTTGAATATAACAAATTACAGTTCCATTTGTTCTCAGCAAGATGACGGTATTATATGTAAATTATTCAATCCTCTCTCGAACCCACAATCTTCTGGGCATACGCCAGTGCTTTCTTGTGATCAGTGAAAAAGTGTTCCTTCTTCAGATAAGTGATTTGCAGTCTTGCAGGGTACAACAATCCATATTTCAAATTGTCTATCTTCTTTAAAATCCCTCTTGTCTCATTGAATAACGCTCTCCTTCTGACCACTTCTGCAGGGTAGTCTCGAAATATGCTTATTTTGTCTCCATCAAACATAAGATTTCTTGTGCCAGCAATTTTTTTCATGATATCCTCCAACACGTGATCATATTGGACCTTCACTATCAGCTGCCTAGGGGGGGGGGGGGGCGTTTGGGTCCGAGCGACGTCCAAGAACTCTGTGTGCCCGCCCTAATAAGGGCTTTTGGTCTAAATTCAAGGCTGTTTTTAATAAGTCTGCAGCAAAGTCCCAGAGATCTTCCTTTCCTTCTTTACCCTCTTGAACACCCACGATCCTCAAGTTCTGTCTTTTCTGACGGCCCTCCAAGTCAATCCATTTTTCAGTTACTTTGAGCTGATAAACGCTTGTTCTCGGCAAGGAGTGTGTCTGTTGTTACTTCCAGATGCGTTATGGCGTCACTTTTCTAAACAAACTGCTCATGCCGCTCCGACTCGCCTGCAATGGATGATGATGCAGCTACAGTGTTTTGATTTTACCATAGTCTACAAAAAGGTCAAGGACACGCTATCAAGAGCCCCAAGAGTAACCTGCAAACAACAGCCATCTGAGCAAGACCAGTTTACAGTAATGATGGTGTCGTAGGTACCTACAGAATGCCTAAGCAGCCTGGTACAGCACATGGCTGCATTACAACTTTACAACAACTGTTCTCAGTCATCCAGCGTGGCTGGCCGGATAAACAACAGAGTGCCCCACTTGCAATTTGCCCATATTACCTGGCTCGCGAAGAACTGGTACCGCAGGACGGGGTCATAATCAAGGGTCACAAAGCAGTCATCCCAGCTGTTCTACGGGACACAGGGGCCACCCCTGCATGGAAGCGACCCTACAATGAGTAAAAAGCGTGTTTTACGGGTCCAGGATGACTGAGTATGTGCGCGAAAAAGTTGAAGCCTGCGCTGTCTGCAACAGCCTGACACCACACCAACAGAAGCAGCCTTTGTTCTCACCCCCCGTTCCTCCTCTGCCTTGGTCCATGGTCACTACCGACACATTCGAGTGGCGTAGAAAACAATATCTGGTTCTCGTTGACTCGTATTCGGGCTGGTTTGAAATCGACCTGCTCCACAGCATCACATCCGATGCTGTCATCCAAAAGCTGTTGCGCCATTTTTCCATGCACGGCGCACCTGCACGCCTCCTGTCAAATAACGTCAGTCAGTTCACCAGCCAATGTTTCAACGATGGGATTTACAGCACGTCACCAGCACTCCTGAATTTCCTCAGTCAAACGGAATCGCAGAACGGGCGGTCCGGAGCACCAAACAATTCATGGAGTGCTCACACCTTGCAAAATCCGATGTCTACTTGGACCTGCCCAAATTAAAGAACATCACCCATGACCCAATCCTGGGATCTCCTGCCCAACGTCTGACGTCTCGACAGACCCGTGCTGCCCTGCCCGTGCCCCAGCAGCTGCTACAGCCACAGGTTCGTTCACCACCTGTTGTACAGAAACAACTCCAGCTGAAAGGCGATGCCCAGAAGCGATTTTTCGATGTCCAGCAACTCACTTAAATCTCTCTCCAGTGGGCAAGTTACCTACAGACCAACAAGGGCTATGGCCGTTTGGGTCACATCCACAACCCTGCAAAAGAGCCGCTTTCGTACCTGGTAAGCGCCAATGGAGAGATCAACAGACGCAGTCATCAACATCACCTTCCTGTGAAGGAACCATGTCCAGCTGTCTCGTATCCTGACGCAACACGTCCAATCTACCCTTCTATTGTTGGACTGCCTCTTCCTTCGCGCTCTGCTGTGGTAGACCAACCATTGATTATGTCCCCCATGCCCTCACCAAGACATTCGGTGCCTTTGGTTTGAAAGTGCTAAAGCTGCATTGCTTTGGTTTGAAAGTGCTAAAGCTGCCTTACCAAATTAAAGCTGCCTTGCCTAATTAAAGCTGCCTTGCCCAATTAAAGCTGCCTTGCCCAATTAAAGTTGCCTTGCCTAATTAAAGTTGCCTTCTATATATAATTAAAAGTTTAATCTTGACCACTTGCTGTTTGTGCTTTATATTAATTTTAGAAAAGACACTACCACGTACGGCAGTGATTTTTGGCCATCTTACTCAGAGTGCCCCTCCGTTCATCAGATGCCGAGGATTTTTCTCATCGATTAAATATAAAAGAGTTATTAGTGTTAAAAAAATGTTGAGATTCTCTCGCCTGTCAATTACGCCATGAAGGCCACACCCCTTCTGGTGGCAGGGGGGACCATAAAACACGCAGACCAACCATTGATTATGCCCCCTACGCCCTCACTTTTGGTGCCCAGCTCGCCACTTTCATTCCCCGGGTCACCAGTGCTCTCGCCGCATGGGCCCCCGTTATTTCCCCGGTGAAGGAAGGAGAAGTGGATCTGTACCGTACGAGCGCGGGACGGGTTTGTAGGCCGCCCTTTAGCTATGGTGATTTTGTTTAAACCATCTGTCCGAACCTGTATGCGCTATTAGCGTTTTGGGTACTGTATTATTCAGTCATCGCATAGTAATGTATTTATTCTTATGGGTCACTTTTATTTAGATTCAGATTCAGATTCAGATTCCTTTATTGTCATTCAGACCTTTCGGTCTGAACGAAATTTCGTTACCTTGCAGTCATAACATGTAATAAATTAAAACAAAACACACAATAAACACATAATTTAACATCCACCACAGTGAGTTCACCAAGCACCTCCTCACTGTGGTGGAAGGCAAAAGTCTTAAGGTCTTTGTCATTTTCCCCTACTTGTTCCCCCTCTGTACTGAGGCGATCCAGGCCTTCGATGTCATCGTCCACCAGGCCCGCGGCCGGGCCTCCGAAGCCTCCGAAGCCAGGCCGCCACCGCCGCCGCCGCCAGAACGCCGGAACACCACCACAGCTCCCAGTCAGGATCGACCACGGGAACGCTGGAGCCGCCGGAGCTCTGAAGCCGGGCCGCCGCTGGAGCACCAGCTGGAGAGCCGCCGGAGAGCGCCGCCGAGCGCCGAAGCCGGGCCGCTGCTGGAGCACCGCTGGGAGAGCCGCCGGGAGAGCCGCCGGAGCGCCGAAGCCGGGCCGCCGCCCGGGACACCCGCTGGAGAGCCGCCGGAGCCGCCGGAGCGCCGAAGACGGGCCGCCGCCGGGACACCCGCTGGAGAGCCGCCGGAGCCGCCGGAGCGCCGAAGCCGGGCCGCTGCCGGAGCACCCGCTGGAGAGCCGCCGGAGCGCCAATGCCGGGCCGCTGCTGGAACACCCGCCGGAGCCGCCGGAGCGCCGAAGCCGGGCCGCTGCTGGAACACCCGCCGGAGCCGCTAGAGCGCCAATGCCGGGCCGCTGCTGGAACACCCGCTGGAGCCGCCGGAGCGCCAATGCCGGGCCGCTGCTGGAACACCCGCTGGAGCAACTGCTGGAGCGCCGAAGCCGGCCGCCACCGCCGCTGGAACACCGGAGCTCCGAACGCTCGCCACAGCTCCGAGGCCACCAGCTCCGCCATTAGGCCTCAGCACAGACGGAGATGGTGACGGGGGACACGACAAGAAAAGGTCGCATCCCCCCGAAGGGAGAGACTAAAAACCTTGTTTCTCCCACCCTCCCCCCCCCCCCCACACAAACACAGCCTAATAAACCAAAAATTCCAACTAAAAACAGACACAAAGGACAAAAAAAAAAGAAAAAACAGACGGACTGCAGGTGAGCCGCAGCTGCCACGCAGCGCCGCCACAATTTAGATATGCTTCACTTTTATTTCTACAAGGAAAGATATAGATTGGTTATGGTTACTTCACTTACTAACCAATATAGTGCTGTATTATTAGAAGCTCCGCCTATTACACTGTTCATATTATCGCAACCCAACTTGTGCTGGCAGAGCATGCTGCTACACAGCAGAAGCAACATGCTGTAGTATGTTATATGCGCTTTACAATAAATACTGTTGTACCATGTTTGTGAGTATGACCGGGTCATTTGCACTTTCCTATTCATTGACCTGTCCAAATGTCTTTTAAATGCAGAAATAGTAAATACTTCCGCTGGCAGCTTGTTCCTTAAACCCACCACCATGTGTGTGAAAATCTTCTAATGTAAATGAACACTGAGATGAGAGAACATTAGATGGTTGCCCCTCAGGACTACTACTTAAATAAGGACTAATTAGAATTTCAATTAATTTATCCAATATGGTTCTACATATTTTGATTCCTACTAAAAATCTAGTAACCTCAGTTTTAAAAGTTTTGACATTTTCAATCTTCCTCAACAGCTTTAATAGGGAAAAGACATTCCTCCTAATTTGTGCAAGGAGGTTTTACCTGGCCTAATTCTGGTAGTCTTACTCGCCTGTTTTTCCACACAAGTTCAAGTTCCATTTATTGTCGCATGCACCAATTGGTACGGTGAGATTTGAGTTACCATACAGCCATACGAATAAAAAAAGAACACAAAACACGATGGAGTTTAATGTAAACATCCACACACAGCGGAATCAACATTCCCACTGTGAGGGAAGGCAATAAAGTTCAGTCATCTTCCTCATTGTTCACCCGTGGTTGGGGCCTTTGAGTACTCTGCAGTCGCTGCTACGGATGGCCCGATGTTTCAGGCCCTCTCGCCGGGAAGATCGAAGCACCGGCGTCGAATCGGAAGAACTCAGCGGCTTGGAGTTTCCCAATCGGCCACTTCCTACCGGAGACCGCGGCTCCCAAAGTTCACAGGCCGAGCTGGGCGGAGATTCAACGCTGGTGACCCCCCCCCGGCAAGGGGTCCCAGGACTCCGCGATCTTTGAGTCAGCGCTGCCCACGGCTGGAAGCTCCGCAGACCACAGCTCCACGATGTTAAACAGCTGGCCCAACACTCCGGAGCGCCTCACGGAGATTTCCGGTAAGGCATCGCCCCCTCCGCGATGGAATTCAGTGCTGCGCCGCTGCTGAAACTCTGGTCGGTCTCCGGCAGGAAAGGCAGCACCAATCCAGATGGTAGGCCGCGAGGGGGGGGGGGGGGGGGGGCAAAGATGCGGCTCGGAGAAAAGACGCATTCTCGACCAGGTAGTGACTGGGAAACAGTGTCCCCTCTTCCCCGTCCACATTAAAAAGACTAAAAGACCTCCAGAAAAATACTTTTAGACAGACCAAAAATAACAAAAAGGATGAAAGGATGGACAGCTGCTGGCGAGGCTGCCGCACTCGGCGTCACCCAATGACATAACTCCAACTCCAACCATGCTACCAAAGTCTTTAATGAACACCTTAAATAGATTCCTTATAACTTCATTTATGGAAGGAATAAAAGTCTGGTTATGCAACCTGATATGGGGGTTAAAGAAAAATGGACAGACGACAATTCAGATTGGGACCCTTCTTCAGTCTGCTGAGTTCCTCCAGCATTTTGATTCTTGGCTCAGGATTTCAGCATCCGCAATCTCTTGTGTCGTCAAAGACAGATTCCAGCTTCCAATAAATATCATTACAAAATTCAATTGCATGACTTATGCAGTATTTATGATAGCATTTACATGTTCAGTACAATAATAATTACGTGTTCAACAGCATTTACACAAGCTAAATGTCCGAATGAATATCATCTTCATTTTTATTTCCCGTAATTCCTGTTTAAATTCCCATCATAGATTCTTAACAATCTATTCGCCAGTCTCAGACCATTTATGCACCAGCAAGTTTTTACATCAATGATTCCACATCTTTTATTCAAGTTCTTAATGTTTCAATATTTCATAGTAGATTCAGTTATTAAGAAATGGATTTCAATGATTTTTAACTGAGATACTCAGTACTGCTCACACAATGAAGTACACTGATAGCTAAGAGACAGGTCAAGGCCTTGTTTGAAGCATATTCTGGCAAATAGCACCTTGACGGATTTCCGATAATTCACAGCATCAAATGCCAGCGAACAAATTCAGTAAGACAAGAAAGGTCTGTATGTTTTAGTCTATTCTTAGTTGTGTACATGTGGGGGGTGGGGGAAACTTTTTAAAATCTCTTTCTTCAACGGGGATGCAACCTTTTCCTTGTTGTATATCTGTCTGTGCTGAGGCCTAATATCGTGGAGCTGGCGGCCTCCAACTGGAATCGACCTTGGGGGCTCCAGTGTCAGAGCCCGTGGACTCACTATCGTGGAGCTGGCTGACTTCGGAGGCTGTGATGGAGCTGTGGCTGCGACCCGACCTCAGAGCTTCGGAGACTTCGACCACGGGGCCCTGTGGACAGTAACATCGGGAGCTCGCAGGTCCCTGGTTGGTGACCGATTTTCGGGATCTCCCGCGGCAGCAGCTTCATCGGCCCCGAATTGCAGAGTTTGAATCAGCCGTTCACGGAGCTTAAGAACGGCTGCGGGATTTACCATCGCCCGGTGGGGGCTTCAACATCGAGCCTCAATCACCTCAATGCAGCGGGAGAACATGCAAGGAAAAGATAAGACTTTTTGCCTTCCATCACAGTGAGGATGTGCCTGGAGATTCACTGTGATGGATGTTTGTGTTAAATTGTGTTCATTGTGTGTTTTGTTGCTTTTTACTGTCATGACTGCAAGGTACGCATTTTCATTCAAACTTAATATTTGAATGACAATAAAGGAAATTCAATTCAATTATTTGTTTAGAGATACAGCGTGGAAACAGCCCCTTCACTGTGTTGGCACCTACATACAATCATCTGTACACAAGTTCTATGTTAAATCCAGTTTCACATCCTACACACTGGGAACAATTTATAGAAGCCAATTAACGTACAAACCCGCAAATCTTTGTAATGTGTGGGTAAACTGGAGCGCCCGGAGAAAACTCACGCGGTCACAGGAAGAATACAGACAGCACAGTCAGGATCAAAAGTTGGTCTCTGGTGTTGTAATGCTAGTATTTAAAGATGTAATTTTCAAAATTGCACAGCCATATTTTTTTATGGCATAAATTCCCAATGTCTTGCATATCTGAAGCTTTTCAACTAGCGAACTGCTCTTTCGGCAAGAAACCTCTTCCTTGTTGTGACTGCAATGGTGACTTGGGTTTTCTAATGAAAATAGATCTGCCTGAGCTCATCAAAACCTGGGTATGCACAAATGAAGTTAAATATGAAACTCCAAATATTAACGTTTCATGGTATTCTCAATTTTATTTCTAAAATTATGAAATTATAAAAATGTTAAAACTAGAACGTTTAGTTTTCAATTGAAACTATAAGATTATAAGGCATAGGACCAAAATTAGGCCCAGAGCCTGATCCGCTGTTTGATCATGGTTGATCTATTCTCCCTCTCAACCCCATTCTGCCTTCTCTCCATAACCCCCCCACCCCCCCCCCCGCCCACCTCTGCTAATCAAGAAACATCACTCTCCAGTTTAAAAATACCCAATGAATTGCAGATTCTGCGCCCTCTGACTAAAGAAATTCCTCCTCATCTCCATCCATCCTTTTATTCTGAGGCTGTGCCCTCTGATCCTAGACTTTCCCACTACTGGAAACATCCTCCCCAATTCATCCCATCTAGGCCTTTCATTATTCAAAAGATTTTAAAGAAATTCCCCTCATCCTTCTAAACTCCAACGAACACAGGCCGAGGGCCATCAAACTCTCCTCATCTGTTAACCCAATCATCCCCTGGATCATTCTCGTAAACTTCCTCTGGACCCTCTCTAATGCTAGCACATCCTTCCTCAGATATGGGGCCAAAAACTATTCACAATATGCCAAATGTGGCCTGACTAGCACCTTGTAAAGCCTCAGCTTTACATCCATGTTTATATAACCATATAATATAACAATTACAGCACGGAGACAGGCCCTCTCGGCCCTTCCAGTCCGTGCCGACCATTTGTTTTCCCCTAGTCCCATCTACCTGCACTCAGACCATACCCCTCCATTCCCTTCACGTCCATATACCTATCCACTTTACTTTTAAATGTTAAAATCGATCCTGCCTCCACCACCTCTGCTGGAAGCTCATTCCACACAGCCACCACCCTCTGAGTAAAGATGTTCCCCCTCACGTTACCCCTAAACTTCTGTCCCTTAATTCTCATGTCATGCCCTCTTGTTTGAATCTTCCCTACCCTCAATGGGAAAAGCTTACCCACGTCAACTCTGTCTATCCCTTTCATCATTTTAAAGACCTCAATCAAGTCACCCCTTAACCTTCTGCACTCCAAATAATAAAGACCTAACTTGTTCAACCTTTCTCTGTAACATAGTTGCTGGAACCCTGGCAACATTCTAGTAAATCTCCTCTGTACTCTCTCTATTTTGTTGACATCCTTCCTATAACTAGGCGACCAAAATTGTACACCATACTCCAGAATTGGTCTTACCAATGCCTTGTACAATTTTAACATTACTTCCCTACTCCTATATTCAATGCTCTGATTTATAAAGGCCAGCACACCAAAGGCTTTCTTTACCACCCTATCTACATGCGATTCCACCTTCAGGGAACTATGCACAGTTATTCCTAGATCCCTCTGTTCCACAGCATTCCTCAATTCCCTACCATTTACCATGTACGTCCTATTTTGATTTGTCCTGCCAAGATGTAGCACTTCACACTTATCAGCATTAAACTCCTTCTGCCATCTTTCAGCCCACTTTTCCAAATGGCCCAAATCTCTCTGTAGACTTTGAGAATCTACTTCATTATCCACAATACCACCTATCTTAGTATCATCTGCATACTTACTTATCCAATTTTCCACCCCATCATCCAGATCATTGATGTACATGACAAACAACAGTGGACCCAACACAGATCCCTGAGGCACCCCACTGGTCACCGGCTTCCAACCTGACAAACAGCCATCCACCATTACTCTCTGACATCTCCCATTCAGCCACTGTTGAATCCATCTTGCTACTCCGCCATTAACACCCAAAGATTGAACCTTCTTAACCAACCTTCCATGGGGAACCTTGTCAAAGGCCTTACTGAAATCCATATAGACAACATCCACTGCTTTACCCTCATCAATTTCCCTAGTTACCGCTTCAAAAAATTCAAGAAGGTTTGTCAAACATGACCTTCCAGGCACAAATCCATGTTGACTGTTCCTGATCAGACCCTGTTTATCCAGATGCTTATATATATTATCTCTAAGTATCCTTTCCATTAATTTGCCCACCACTGACGTCAAACTAATAGGTCTATAATTGCTAGGTTTATTCTTTGAACCCTTTTTAAACAATGGAAACAACATGCGCAGTACGCCAATCCTCCGGCACTATTCCCGTTTCTAATGACATTTGAAATATTTCTGTCATAGCTCCTGCTATTTCTACACTAACTTCCCTCAATGTCCTAGGGAATATCCTGTCAGGACCTGGAGACTTATCCACCTTTATATTTTTCAAAAGTGTCAGTACTTCCTCCTCTTTGAATCTCATAGTTTCCATAGCTACTCTACTTTTTTCCCTTACCTCACAGAGTTCAATATCCTTCTCCTTGGTGAATACCGAAGAAAAGAAATTGTTCAATATCTCCCCCATCTCTTTTGGCTCTGCAGATAGCTGTCCATTCTGGTTCTCTAATGGTCCAATTTTATCCCTCGTTATCCTTTTGCTATTAATATAGCTGTAGAAACCCTTTGGATTTACTTTCACCTTTCTTGCCAAAGCAACCTCATATCTTCTTTTAGCCTTCCTAATTTCTTTCTTAACATAGACATTTTTAGAAACATAGAAATTAGGTGCAGGAGTAAGCCATTCAGCCCTTCGAGCCTGCACCGCCATTCAATATGATCATGGCTGATCATCCAACTCAGTATCCCGTACCTGCCTTCTCTCCATACCCTCTGATCCCCTTAGCCACAAGGGCCACATCCAACTCACTCTTAAATATAGCCAATGAACTGGCCTCAACTACCCTCTGTGGCAGAGAGTTCCAGAGACTCACCACTCTCTGTGTGAAGAAAGTCTTCCTCATCTCGGTCTTAAAGGATTTCCCCCTTATCCTTAAGCTGTGACCCCTTGTCCTGGACTTCCCCAACATCGGGAACAACCTTCCTGCATCTAGCCTGTCCAACCCCTTAAGAATTTTGTAAGTTTCTATAAGATCCCCTCTTAATCTCCTAAATTCCAGAGAGTATAAACCGAGTCTATCCAGTCTTTCTTCATAAGACAGTCCTGACATCCCAGGAATCAGTCTGGTGAACCTTCTCTGCACTCCCTCTATGGCAATAATGTCCTTCCTCAGATTTGGAGACCAAAACTGCACGCAATACTCCAGGTGTGGTCTCACCAAGACCCTGTACAACTGAAGTAGAACCTCCCTGCTCCTGTACTCAAATCCTTTTGCTATGAAAGCTAACATACCATTCGCTTTTTTCACTGCCTGCTGCACCTGCATGCCTACTTTCAATGACTGGTGTACCATGACACCCAGGTCTCGCTGCATCTCCCCTTTTCCTAATCGGCCACCATTTAAATAATAGTCTGCTTTCCTGTTTTTGCCACCAAAGTGGATAACCTCACATTTATCCACATTATACTGCATCTGCCAAACATTTGCCCACTCACCCAGCCTATCCAAGTCACCTTGCAGTCTCCTAGCATCCTCCTCACAGCGAACACTGCCCCCCAGCTTAGTGTCATCCGCAAACTTGGAGATATTGCCTTCAATTCCCTCATCCAGATCATTAATATATATTGTAAATAGCTGGGGTCCCAGCACTGAGCCCTGCGGTACCCCACTAGTTACTGCCTGCCATTGTGAAAAGGACCCGTTTACTCCTACTCTTTGCTTCCTGTTTGCCAGCCAGTTCTCTATCCACATCAATACTGAACCCCTAATACCGTATGCTTTAAGTTTGTATACTAATCTCTTATGTGGGACCTTGTCGAAAGCCTTCTGGAAGTCCAGATATACCACATCCACTGGTTCTCCCTTATCCACGCTACTAGTTACATCCTCGAAAAATTCCACAAGATTCGTCAGACATGATTTACCTTTTGTAAATCCATGCTGACTTTGTCCAATGATTTCACCACTTTCCAAATGTGCTGCTATCCCATCTTTAATAACTGACTCTAGCAGTTTCCCCACTACCGATGTTAGACTAACTGGTCTGTAATTCCCCGTTTTCTCTCTCCCTCCCTTCTTAAAAAGAGGGGTTACATTTGCTACCCGCCAATCCTCAGGAACTACTCCAGAATCTAAAGAGTTTTGAAAGATTATCACTAATGCATCCACTATTTCCTGAGCTACTTCCTTAAGTACTCTGGGATGCAGCCTATCTGGCCCTGGGGATTTATCGGCCTTTAATCTATTCAATTTACCCAACACCACTTCCCGACTGACCTGGATTTCACTCAATTCCTCCTTTGACCCACAGTCCCCTGCTATTTCAGGCAGATTATTTATGTCTTCCTTAGTGAAGACGGAACCAAAGTAGTTATTCAATTGGTCCGCCATATCCTTGTTCCCCATGATCAACTCACCTGTTTCTGACTGCAAGGGACCTACATTTGTTTTAACTAACCTCTTTCTCTTCACATATCTATAAAAACTTTTGCAGTCAGTTTTTATGTTCCCTGCCAGTTTTCTTTCATAATCTATTTTTCCTTTCCTAATTAAGCCCTTTGTCCTCCTCTGCTGGTCTCTGAATTTCTCCCAGTCCTCTGGTATGCTGCTTTTTCTGGCTACTTTGTACGCATCATCCTTTGCTTTGATACTATCCCTGATTTCCCTTGTTATCCACGGATGCACTACCTTCCCCGATTTATTCTTTTGCCAAACTGGGATGAACAATTTTTGTAGTTCATCCATGCAGTCTTTAAATGTCTTCCATTGTATATCCACCGTCAACCCTTTTAGAATTAATTGCCAGTCAATCTTGGCCAATTCACGTCTCATACCCTCAAAGTTACCTTTCTTTAAGTTCAGAACCCGTGTTTCTGAATTAACAATGTCACTCTCCATCCTAATGAAGAACTCAACCATATTATGGTCACTCTTGCCCAAGGGGGCACGTACAACAAGACGGCTAATTACCCCTTCCTCATTACTCAAAACCCAGTCTAAAATAGCCTGCTCTCTCGTTGGTTCCTCTACATGTTGATTTAGATAACTATCCCGCATACATTCCAAAAAATCCTCTTCCTCAGCACCCCTGCCAATTTGATTAACCCAATCTATATGTAGATTGAAGTCACCCATTATAACTGTTTTGCCTTTGTCGCACGCATTTCTAATTTCCTGTTTGATACCATCCCCAACTTCTCTGCTACTGTTAGGTGGCCTGTACACAACACCCACCAGCGTTTTCTGCCCCTTAGTGTTTTGTAGCTCTACCCATACCGATTCCACATCCTCCAAGCTAATGTCCTTCCTTTCCATTGCTTTAATCTCCTCTCTAACCAGCAACGCTACTCCACCTCCTTTTCCTTTCTCTCTATCCCTCCTGAATATTGAATATCCCTGGATGTTCAGCTCCCAGCCTACGTCACCCTGGAGCCATGTCTCCGTGATCCCAACTATATCATAATCATTAATATCTATCTGCACGTTCAACTCGTCCACCTTATTACGAATACTCCTTGCATTGAGACACAAAGCCTTCAGGCTTGTCTTTACAACGCATTTTACCCCTTATACAATTTTGCTGAAAAGTGGCCCTTTTTGATTTTAGCCCTGGTTTTGTCTGCCTGCCACTTTTACCTTTCACCTTGCTACCTAATGCTTCTACCCTCATTTTACACCCTCCTGCCTCTCTGCTCTTGTACCCATCCCCCTGCCACATTAGTTTAAATCCTCCCCGACAGCACTAGCAAACACTCCCCCAAGAACATTGGTTCCATTCCATTCCAGGTGCAAACCGTCCTGTTTGTACCGGTCCCACCTCCCCCAGAACTGGTCCCAGTGCCCTAAAAATTTGAATCCCTCCCCCTTGCACCACTTTTCAAGCCACGTATTCATTTGCATTATCCTCCTATTTCTACTCTGACTGGCCCGTGGTACTGGTAGTAATCCGGAGATTACTACCTTTGAGGTCCTACTTTTAAGTTTATCTCCTAGCTCCCTAAATTCACCTTGTAGGACCTCATCCCTTTTTTTACCTATATCGTTGGTGCCAACATGCACCACGACAACTGGCTGTTCACCCTCCCCCTCCAGAATGTTCTGCAGCCGTTCAGTGACATCCTTTGCACCAGGGAGGCAACAAGGGGTGATTCTTTTTACATTCTTTATACTCCTCTAGCACCTCATTTACTCCATGCCTCCTATAATTATTGTAGATATCTCTCTTTTTTCGAAACAAGTGTCTAATTTCCCTTGAAAACCATGGCTCTTTCCAATTTTTACTATTTCCTTTCAACCTAACAGGGACATAAAGATTCTGTACTCTTACAATTTCCCCTTTAAATGTCTTCCATTTCTCTTCTACATCCTTCCCATGAAACAAAGTGTCCCAATTCACTCCTTTAAAATCCTCACGCATTCCCTCAAAGTTAGCCTTTCTCCAATCAAAAATCTCCACTCTAGGTCCTGTTCTGACTCGCTCCATAATTATATTGAAACTAATGGTATTGTGATCACTGGTCCCGAAGTGCTCACCAACGCATACCTCCGTCACCTGTCCTGCCTCATTTCCTAACAGGAGGTCCAGCACTGCCCCTTCTCTGGTCGGTACCTCTATGTACTGCTGCAAAAAACTATCCTGCACACATTTTACAAACTCCAAACCATCCAGCCCATTTACAGAATGTGTTTCCCAGTCTATTTTTGGGAAATTGAAATCTCCCACAATCACTACCTTGTGCTTACTACTAATATCTGCTATCTCCTTACATATTTGCTCTTCCAATTCTCGCTCCCCATTTGGCGGTCTATAGTACACCCCTAAAAGTGTTGCTACACCGTTCCCACTTCTCAGTTCCACCCAACTAATCCTCTCGAAAACTGCACTTGCCTTCCTTACTACTGATTCCACTTGCAAATTAAGTTTTGGGAATCCTGAACCAGTACTCCCAATGGCCTTTGCCTCTCTGTTTTCTGAACTCTCTCCCTATTATTCCTTCTACCAAAGTGCATGACCATGCACTTTGCTACGTGGTTTTCCATTTGTCACTTCTTTGCCCAGTCTCCCAACCTCTGCAGATTCCTTATTTCCTTACCTGCCCCTCCACTTATCTTTGTATCATCTGCAAACTTTGCTACAAAGCCATCATTCAGATCATGAACGTATAATGTGAAACGTAGGGGACCCAACACTAATCCCTGCGGAACACCACTAGTCACCGGCAGTCAACCAGAAAAGGCCCCCTTTACTCCTATTCTTTGCCTTCTGCCAGTCTGCCAATCTTCTACCCTTGCCTCTAATGCCATGGGCTCCTTTCTTGTTTGGTAGGTTCATGTGCAGAACCTTACGAAAGGCTTTCTGAAAATCCAAGTAAACAATAACCATTGGCTCTTCTTTGTCTATCCTGCTTGTTACTTCATCAAAGAATGCATCAAGAAAACCGATGCAGGAAGATTGTTCCCGATGTTGGGGAAGTCCAGGACAAGGGGTCACAGTTTGAGGCTAAGGGGGAAATCTTTTAGGACCGAGATGAGAAAAACATTTTTCACACAGAGAGTGGTGAAATTCTCTGCCACAGAAGGTAGTTGAGGCCAGTTCATTGGCTATATTTAAGATGGAGTTAGATGTGGCCCTTGTGGCTAAAGGGATCAGGGGGTATGGAGAGAAGGCAGGTACGGGATACTGAGTTGGATGATCAGCCATGATCATATTGAATGGCGGTGCAGGCTCAAAGGGCCGAATGGCCTACTCCTGCACCTATTTTCTATGTTTCTATGTTTCTAATTCAAACATATTCGTCAGGTAAGATCTCCCCGTAGGAAAACCATGCTGACTTTGGTCTATTTTTATCATGAGAACGTACATGCTATTGGTTCTGCTTCATAACATTATTCATGGCAATGCCAGAGATTCACCCAAAATATCACCTCAAAATGGGGTGGCATGGTGGCACAACAGTAGAGATGCTACCTCACAGCACCAGATACCAGGTTCAATCCTAACTATGGGTGCTGTCTGTGCAGAGTTTGTATGTTCTCCCTGTGACTGCGTTGGTTTTCTCTGGGTGTTCCATGATTCCTCCCACATTGAAAAGGCATGCAGGTTTGTAGGTAAAATGGCTTCTGTAAATTGCCCCTAGTGTGAAGGATGTGAAACTGAGATAACATAGAACCAGTGTTCGGGTGAACAATAGCCGATGTGGACTCAGTGGGCCGAAGGGCCTGTTTCCAAATTGTATCTCTAAACTAAACAATAACAACAGAGAGCAGGAAAGAGAAAATACACATTAAGGAGATTGATCATCCTTTGCCAACACCTTCCTTCAAATCAACGACCAGCATTGTTAGTTTGCTGGTAACTACAAAGCTCACAAGACTCTGAAGCCCGAGTTAATAGCTACTTCACAGCCAGACTCAGAAATTTCTAATTTATATTTGAAATATATACCTGTAAGTCTGCAGAAATGGATAGTAAAAGGCAACCAAAATAAAAACCAAAAATGCTCGGACCAAAATGTTTAACAAACTGAGTTGCCAGATTTTTTAATTCCCTGTTTTTACCTACAATTTATCAATATTCTCACTACTTCACTGGAAATTTAGCACTGACATTGAATGAAGGTTTTTGGTTGCAGAGCTTTTTTTTAAAAAAAATGCCACATGACAGCCTCATCTTTCTACAATTCATGCTGAAGAAATTGTCTTAAAAATGTTAGCTGGATAGTTTTTTGCTTTATATCAATTTAGTTGCAGCTGCATCTGAAAAGAAGCTCGCTTACAATTTTTTGTTGTTGGTTTGTAAATGGAAAATATAGTTTTCCTATTACTTACTGATTAGGAAATTTACAATACCATCTGTTCCTCCATATCAGTGAAACCAGAAAAAATACAGGAAACTACAGGATGAAACTATATCGTGGGTATAATTTGTAGAAAGCAACATTTGCAAGTTGAATCAAGAGTTAAAATTGGCATGTGAAAAAGGTAATGCTCTGGTTGTTATGGGAGATTTCAACATGCAGGTAGACTGGGAAAATCAGGTTGGTACTGGACCCCAAGAAAGAGAGTTTGTGGAGTGCCTCCGTGATGTGTTGGAGCAGGTTGTATTGGAGACTACCAGGGAGAAGGCAATTCTGGATTTAGTGTTGTGCAATGAACCGGATTTGATAAGGGAACAAGGTTAAAGAGCCATTAGGGGGTAGTGACCATAATATGCTAAGTTTTAATCTACAATTTGAGAGGAAGAAGGGTAAATCGGAGGTGTCCGTGTTACAGTTGAATAAAGGGGACTATGGAGCTATGAGGGAGGAGCTGGCCAAAGTTGACTGGAAAGATACCCTAGCAGGGATGACAGTGGAACAACAATGACAGGTATTTCTAGGAATAATACAGAAAAGATGAGATATGAAGGTAAGCTAGCCATGAAAATAAAGGACGATAGTAAAAGCTTCTTTATGTATGTGAAGAGGAAAAAAAAATAGTTAAGACCAAAGTTGGACCCTGGAAGACTGAAAAAGGTGAATTAATTATGGGGAACAAGGAAATGGCAGATGAGATGAGCAGGTACTTTGCATCCGCATTCACTAAGGACACAAACAATCTTCCGAATGTACTTGTGGCCAGAGGATCTAGGTGACTGAGGAACTGAAGGAAATCCACATTAGGCAGGAAATGGTGTTGGGTAGACTGATGGGACTGAAGGCTGATAAATTCCCAGGGCCTGATGGTCTGCATTCCAGGGTACGTAAGGAAGTGGCTCTAGAAATCATGGACGCATTGGTGATCATTTTCTAAGGTTCAGGATCAGTTCCTGTGAATTGGAGGGTAGCTAATGTTATCCCACTTTTTAAGAAAGGCGGGAGAGATAAAACAGAGAATTATAGACCAGCTAGCCTGACATCAGTGGTGGGGAAGATGCTGGAGTCAATTAAAAAAGATGAGATAGCCGCACATTTGAATAGCAGTAACAGGATCGGTCCGAGTCAGCATGGATTTACGAAGGGGAAATCATGCTTGACTAATCTTGTGGAATTTCTTTGAGGATGTAACTAGGAAAATGGACATGGGAGAGCCAGTAGATGTAGTGTACCTGGACTTTCAGAAAGTATTTGATAAGGTCCCACATAGGAGATTAGTGGGCAAAATTAGGGCACATGGTATTGGGGGTGGAGTGCTGACATGGATAGAAAATTGGTTGGCAATCAGGAAACAAAGAGTAGGGATTAATGTGTCCCTTTCAGAATGGCAGGCAGTGACTAGTGAGGTACCGCAAGGCTCGGCGCTGGGACCGCAGCTATTTACAATATACATCAATGATTTAGATGAAGGGATTCAAAGTAACATTAGCAAATTTGCAGATGACTGGGTGGCAGTGTGAACTGTGAGGAGATGTTATGAGAATTCAGGGTGACTTGGAAAGGTTGGGTGAGTGGGCTGATGCATGGCAGATGCAGTTTAATATGGATAAATGTGAGGTTATCCACTTTGGTAGCAAAAACCGGAAGGCAGATTATTATCTAAATGGTGTCAATTTGGGAAAAGGGTAAGTACAACGGGATCTGGGGGTCCTTGTTCATCAGTCAATGAAAGTAAGCATGCAGGTATAGCAAGCAGTGAAGAAAGCGAATGGTTTGTTGGCTTTCATAACAAGAGGAGTTGAGTATAGGAGCAAAGTTGTCCTCCTGCAGTTTTACAGGGCCTTAGTGAGACCACACCTGGAGTATTGTGTGCAGTTCTGGTCCCCTAATTTGAGGAAGGACTTTCCTGCTATTGAGGAAGCGTAGGTTTACAAGGTTAATTCCCAGAATGGCGGGACGGTCATATGATGAGAGAATAAACAGCTGGGCTTGTATATTCTGGAATTTAGGATGGGATCTCATTGAAACATATAAGATTAAGGGATTGGACACGCTAGAGGCAGGAAATATGTTCCCGATGTTGGGGGAGTCCAGATCCAGGGGCCACAGTTTAAGAATAAGAGGCAAGCCATTTAGAACAGAGATGAGGAAACACTTTTTCACACAGAGAGTGGTGAGTCTGTGGAATTCTCTGCCTCAGAGGGTGGTGGAGGCCGGTTCTCTGGATACTTTCAAGAGAGAGCTAGATAGGACTCTTAAAGATAGCGGAGTCAGGGGATATGGGGAGAAGGCAGGAACGGGGTACTGATTGGGGATGATCAGCCATGATCACATTGAATGGCGGTGCTGGCTCGAAGTCTGAATGGCCTACTCCTGCACCTATTGTCTAAAGCAAGCTGCCACGCTGCAGTACTAACATAAGACAGACAGATCACCGCGCACCATTTATTTACTGGCTGAACACTAAATGTCTGTAGCTCATGGTAGCAGAGTGTGACTACTGAAGCAAACGTAATACTTGAGAATTTAACCTTGTTAAAACCAACTTTAAATCTGAATGTTTTGCACACAAATCAGATTCATGCAAAAGTTTCCCAATTGACCTGAAGAAGATTTACTTCTTCTCGCAAAATTACACGGTGCAATGGTTTCCCAATGTCACATATTTTGCTGAAAAGGCCCTTCTTAATATATCTCTTTTTTTTTTCTAGTATGAACATGTCAAGGTATTTGGAAATGTTGAGTTATGCAAGATTGAAGTCGATTTAATCAGATGCATCACAATGAAAGAGATTAAGGTAATGTTCTGGAGCAAGATGGCTCAAGCTTTCATTGCCTAAAATGGAGAGAGCTACAATATTGGCAAAATAGAATATCAGATTGCGTTTTGAAAAGGATGAGTCTGAAAAACATTCAAGTTCAGTTTAAAACCGCTGGGCAAATTTCATTGTACCCATGAAGCTACAATGTGATCTAACCTGACAGTTTTAAATAAAAGTGCACTGGGCAACAAACAGGCAATATTAAAATGAGCTGGCTAATCTTCTATGCTTGAGGAAGGAACTGCAGATGCTGGTTTATACCGAAGGTAGTCCACAAGGTGCTGACGTAACTCAACGTGTCGGACAGCATCTCTGGAGAAAAGGATGGGGGACCTTTCAGGTCAGAGCCTTCTTCAGACATGTGAAGAAGGGTTCCGACCCAAAACGTCACCCATCCTTAATCTTCTATGCTGTTCTGAGTTATAAAGTACCAGATCACAGAGTATCTAAATACTCATGTGCTTGATGAGAGAAACATTATAATGGAGTGCACAATATATAACAATGGCTCCTGTAACATCCCCACTTTGTTCAGAAGGTTGCTTTGAAACAAGCATCCTCTCATCAAGCTATTCTGTATAACTACAACATGGATAACTCCAAAACTGTGGATTTTTTTTCACAGCTGAAATGTTCACAAAATGTTCAACAATTAAAATCTGGCCAATTATTGCACTGTCTCCTCAGTCATCAAAGTAGTGGAAGTTGTTATCAACAGAGAAATTGAGCACTACTTACTCATGCAATAATTTGCTTAATGTTGCTCAGTTTGTGTCCCACCAGAACAATTTATTACAGCCTTTGCTCAAGCATTGATAAGAGAGATGAATTTATGTTTGGTGAGAGCAACAGTCTTCAAAAAAAATAATAGCTGACCAAATGTAACATTGAAGAGTCCACGGGTAATTGAACCCAGTCAGAATCAAGGTGAAAAAATTGCACATGTGATAAAATGAGTATAGGTATTGGACCTGTAGCTGCTGCACAGGAGCAGTGAATCAGGCATGAATAACCATGTTCAGCGGCTTCATCAATGACTTACCTTCCATCAGCATTCAGATGTGGGAATTCTATCAATCATAGAAACATAGAAACATAGAAACATAGAAATTAGGTGCAGGAGTAGGCCATTCAGCCCTTCGAGCCTGCACCGCCATTCAATATGATCATGGCTGATCATCCAACTCAGTATCCCGTACCTGCCTTCTCTCCATACCCTCTGATCCCCTTAGCCACAAGGGCCACATCCAACTCACTCTTAAATATAGCCAATGAACTGGCCTCAACTACCCTCTGTGGCAGAGAGTTCCAGAGACTCACCACTCTCTGTGTGAAGAAAGTCTTTCTCATCTCGGTCTTAAAGGATTTCCCCCTTATCCTTAAGCTGTGACCCCTTGTCCTGGACTTCCCCAACATCGGGAACAATCTTCCTGCATCTAGCCCTGTCCAACCCCTTAAGAATTTTGTAAGTTTCTATAAGATCCCCTCTTAATCTCCTAAATTCCAGAGAGTATAAACCAAGTCTATCCAGTCTTTCTTCATAAGACAGTCCTGACATCCCAGGAATCAGTCTGGTGAACCTTCTCTGCACTCCCTCTATGGCAATAATGTCCTTCCTCAGATTTGGAGACCAAAACTGCACGCAATACTCCAGGTGTGGTCTCACCAAGACCCTGTACAACTGAAGTAGAACCTCCCTGCTCCTGTACTCAAATCCTTTTGCTATCAAGCTAACATACCATTCGCTTTTTTCACTGCCTGCTGCACCTGCATGCCTACTTTCAATGACTGGTGTACCATGACACCCAGGTCTCGCTGCATCTCCCCTTTTCCTAATCGGCCCACCATTTAAATAATATTCTGCTTTCCTGTTTTGTACAGTGTTTAATTTTTCCTCACTCCCACAGGGGATGGTAACTACAAACAGCAATACTTGATAATGATCACGCAAAGTCTGTCAAGAATGTGGCAGCTTGCGTTCATGTAACAGTCACACTTTCCCATGAGACGCCACTCTTCTCCCAACACCCCGTTGCCATCTGTAATGGCCCTGTCTCATGGTGCGAGTTGACCCACGAGGTACCCCGAGTGAAAGACTCATGGTTGTGTACGAGACTTCAAGTTTATGTTCAAGTGTTTAACCGAGTTCCCACGGGTATGTCATTTCTGCGATGTTCCAAGTTCCAAGTTCCAAGTTCCTCCTCCGAATTACCAAGTTCCTCTCCCGTTACTCTTGAGCCAACAGTGAATTAAGGTATGTTTTAATAAAGCAACAATGTTAAAAGGCATCTCCATCCTGCGGCTTTGAGTTATTTCAGCGCGGCCGCATCTATTGATACGACCTACAAAGGGAAAATGCGCACCCTCCAGCAACCAATAACGTGGTAAGTGCATTTCTTGGTGCTTTATGTCTTTAAATACTGTATTTCCCCGGGCGGGGGGAGAGCTCCGTTCATAGTATTTGGGGAGTCTGACGTTTGTGAAGGGGATTGGGGTCAGTAACCCGCTTGCCACGCTCCAGTCTGAGTGCAGGTAGATGGGACTAGGTGACAGTAAACGGCACGGAATAAAAGGGCAGAGATGGCCTGTTTCTGTGCTGTAATTGCTATATGGTTTTCTTGTGGCCGGGGAGTGAATTAGCTTGGGTGGCTGCCGCAGCGCTCCGGGCACGGACAGCAGAACTGGCCGCTACTTCCGAGGAAGGAAGCAGCTCGGGTGACTGACCTTGAGCGGCCACCAGGACCCGAGACAGAGAGGGGAATAATGAGGACACGGAAGTTTAGTGGGGAATCTCATTGGTTATTATTATCATTGGGAAGGGAGTCCAGATGCTGGTTTAAAGATAGACGAAATGCTGGAATAACTCAGCGGGACAGGCAGCATCTCTGGGTAGTGGTCTAAGGAAGGGTCTCGACCCGATACATCATCATTCCTTCTCTCCGGAGATGCTGCCTGTCCCGCTGAGTTACTCCAGAATTGTGTGTGTGTGAGTTACTCCAGCATTGTGTGTGTGAGTTACTCCAGCATTGTTCGTGTGTGTGTGTGTCAGAGTTACTCCAGCATTTTGTGTGTGTGTGTGTGACTTACCCCAGCATTGTGTGTGTGTGTGAGTTACCCCAGCATTGTGTGTGTGCGTATGCGAGTTACCCCAGCATTGTGTGTGTGTGTGTGTTACTCCAGCATTGTGTGTGTGCGCGAGTTACCCCAGCATTGTGTGTGTGTGTGCGAGTTACTCCAGCATTGTGTGTGTGTGTGTGTGTGAGTTACCCCAGCATTGTGTGTGTGTGTCACTCCAGCATTGTGTGTGTGCATGGTACTCCAGCATTGTGTGTGTGTGTGTGTGTGTGTGTGTGTGTGTGTGTGTGTGTGTGTGTGTGTGTGAGTTACCCCCGCATTGTGTGTGTGCGTGTGCGAGTCACTCCAGCATTGCGTGTGTGCGAGTTACTCCAGCATTGTGTGTGTGTGTGTGTGAGTTACCCCAGCATTGTGTGTGTGCGTGTGTGCGAGTTACTCCAGCATTGTGTGTGTGCGTGTGTGCGAGAGTTACTCCAGCATTGTATGTGTGTGTGTGTGTGTGTGTGTGTGTGTGTGTGTGTGTGTGTGTGTGTGTGTGTGTGTGTGTGTGACAGTCACTCCAGCATTGTGTGTGTGTGTGAGAGTCACTCCAGCATTGTGTGTGTGTGTGAGTTACTCCAGCATTGTGTGTGTGTGTGAGTTACTCCAGCATTGATTGTGTGTGTGTGTGTGTGTGTGTGTGTGTGTGTATGTGTGTGAGTTACCCCAGCATTGAGTGAGTGTGTGTGTGTGTGTGTGTGTGTGTGTGTGTGTGTGTGTGTGTGTGTGTGTGTGTGTGTGTGTGTGTGTGTGTGTGTGTGTGTGTGTGTGTGACCCCAGCATTGTGTGTGTGTGTGTGTGTGTGACCCCAGCATTGTGTGTGTGTGTGTGTGTGTGTGTGTGTGTGTGTGTGTGTGTGTGTGTGTGTGTGTGAATCATGAATTGCCAAGACACAAGGCACTGTAGATACAAATAATGTCATACACAAGAAAGGGCAGATGCTAGTTGAAAATAGTGAACACATGGGGCTGGAGAAATTTGGAAATGTCATCCCGTTACCCATTCCTTCTCTCCAGAGATGCTGCCTGCCCGCTGAGTTAAAAGAGTTCCCACGGTAGACTCACGAATCACTAAGGTAAACGCACGGGCCACCACGTTATAAACGAGTTTAAAATGTTTCAATTTTTAACTTGAACTGTAAATTTGAGTTTCCAAGTTTCACGGGTACCTGCCGTTAGCGCCACGAGTCGCTAAGTTGCTCGCAAGAGTTCCGACGTTCCCGCTACGTTTAGTGTACGTGATTACCGCGAGTGACAACTCTGGGTCACTCGTGGGTCAACTCGCACCGTGAGACAGGGGTTTAAGACAGCAGTCGGGAGGGACTCTAATAAAATATTGTCCACCAGCCTGGATGACAGTAGCTCCAGCAACACTAAATAAACTAACTATTCAGGTTAAAACACCATGTTAGTTTGGTAATCCAACCACAACCTTAAACATTTGCATACTTCAAAAATCATACATTGTTGCATAGTGGATTATCCAGAAAATAAACTGCAGCAATACACCAAGACTCCTTCCCAAAGCATTTCCAAAAATACCCAACCTTTATTGTGTGGAATGTCAAAGACTGCAGCTGCAGGAAATGCTGACATCCCCAAATAATGAATTTCTATGAGCAGGTTGTTACTAAGCAAGTGCTGCTTGATAGCACTATTGATTATCCCTTCCATTACTTTGCTGATGATTGAAGGTAGACTAATGGGATGATAATTGACTTGGTTTGATTTATCATGCTTCTTGCAGACAATTTTTACATTGTTGGGTAGTTTGTCCAACAGCAATGCAAGACCAGAAGCACAGTACCATTGCTGGAAAGGCTATGGGCCTTTTTCGCTGCTCCAAAGCCTTTAGCCAGTTTTATAAATCAAATAAAAACTATTTTCAAAAAATTGCATTGTTGGAAATGTGAAATAAAAATTGATTATCGGAAACCAACACTGCAGGCTTCTTCTTCTTCTTGCGAATTAAACATAAACCAAAGGAATAGTTAGATCTCAAGCCGGGTGTTGAGCAGCCAGGTTGTTGTCTCTACGTCAGTGTCTGCCAGGCCCTGAGCTCCATTTGATGGATGGTAAAGCGGGCACCCAGAGATGACATGGTTAGCTGTCTGTTGTTCTGCTCCGCATTCACAGGCTGGGCTCTGGCGGAGCCCCCATCTCCACATGGTGGCATTGAAACGCCCAACTCCAGTACGAAGTCTGTTGAGCTTCACCCATGCTCCTCTGGGGAGGTCAGACCATGGACAGCTTTTATCTGGTGAAGAGATGTAGCTGTGTAATGGAGATGAGGTTGCCTTCCACTCATGTGACCACTTGGTGGCTATCCAGTGTGCTTTCTGCAGGCTGATAACTATCGGTGCAGGTGGATGCTCTAAGGTTGTTGAATTAATTGTGTCCTGAGGGCAGTAATGTGCCCAGTTGGAAGATCAGACTTTCTTTTTTAAGTTAATGTTGGACATCATTTAAACTTTGTAAAGATCTCCTCTATGCTGGTGAAACCAAACAGACTGAGTGGTGAGTTTACAAAATATCTCAATACATTCCACCTGCATGTATGATACCACTATTGCATTGTTATACTTGGATAATTTGAACAACAGAATGGGAAAGTAAAAAAATATGTTGAACATTGATGGCAATTTGAAATTGTATATTGTGTGAGTCTCACGTTTTACAGATTCCAGTAAATTCATAATCCAGTGCAAGGCTGTGCTTCAGGAAACTTTCAACATAACTATTGTAAAGGTGATTATCAACAATTACAGTGGGATCTTGATCAGCTGGGTATGTGCGTTGAGGAACGGCAAATGGAATTTAATTCAGATGAGTGCGAGATGTTGCATTTTCGGGAGGCAAATTAGGGTAGGACTTTCATGACAAACAGTAGGGACCTGGGTAGTGGCATAGAACAAAGGGACCAGGAGGAAAAGTATATAGCTTCCTGAAATTGGGATCACAAATGTTGCAGCTTTGGGCAGACTGGCCTTCATCAGTAAGACAAGTATAGAGGTGATGTTATGTTGCAGATGTGCAAGACATGGGTGATGCTGTACATGAAGGATTGTGTTCAGTTTTATCACCATGATTTAGGAAAGATGCCATTAAGTTCGAAAGAGTGCAGAAAAGATTTGCAAGGATGTTGCCTGGAGTAAATGAATTATTGCGAGATTCTTTGGAGTGCAAGAGATGGAGGGGTGATCCTACATTGGCATATTAAATCATGAATGGACATAGATAAGGTGAATGCAGTCTGTTTCCCGCAGTGTTGGGGAATCAAGATCCAGAGGCATCGATTTAAGGTGAGAAGGGAAAGATTTTGTTGAAACGTGAGGTAATGCCTTTTTCACATATATCTTTATGGAACAACTGGTTGAGGGAGATACATTAACAATAACAACATTTAAAAATACATTTGGACAGTAACATGGATATGAAAGGTTTAAAGAGAATTAGGCCAAATGCGGGTAAATGGGACAAGCTTAGATGGTATCTTGGTTGTCATGGGCCAAAGAGCATGTTTCCGGGCTATATGACTATGATTCTAATTATCTTTAAAGAACAGATTTTACCCCAGATGCTCCAGTTTTCCTTCACATCCCAAAGACATGTTGGTTGGTAAGTTAACATCAACTGTAAACTACTCTGCATGCATAAAAACTTAGACAAATAAGTGCAGGAGCAGGCCATTCGGCCCTTCGACCCAGCACTGCCATTAAATATGATCATAGCTGATCATCTAAAATCCCGTTCCTGCTTTCTCCCCATATCGCGTGATTCTTTTAGCCCTAGGAGCTAAATCTAACGCTCTCTTGAAAACATCCGTTGAATGGCATTCTGTGGCAGAGAAGTCCACAAAGCTTTTCACTACACCTCAGGACACGTGACATCTAGAGTCTAAAGGTCCACCCTGTTGGCCCAAAATACCCTGGAGTCATTCTGCTGGCCTTCAGTGTTTAACTTTAAAGATACTGCACGGCAAACAGGTCCTTCGGCACTCCGAGTCCATGCTGACCAGCGATCCCTGTACACCAGCACTATCCTACAAACCAAGGACAATTTACAATCTATACCAAAGCCAAACTACAAACCTGTACGTCTTTGCAGTGTGGGAGGAAACCGGAGCACGCGGGGAAAACTCATGTGATCACGGGGAGAACGTACAAACTTAGTACAGACAGCAACCGTAGTGAGGGTCGAAACCCGGATCACTGGCACTGTAAGGCAGCAACTCTATCACTCTGCCCATTGTGCTGCCCCAATCACGGAAATAACAGTCCAATCACGAAAATGAGGCATTATTTACAGCATCAAGTACCCAATAACTAATTCCAAGATGGGGAAATAGTTAACATCATTAGGATCTCATTAACCAATACCAATAGAGGAAATATTATCACCAAAAAAAGGAGTTAACCAATTCTGGAGGAATAAAAATGAGTGGAACAGCAGGAACTTATCACCAAACTCCAAACCTATCTGTTTGCTGGATATATGTGCCATTAGATCAATAAAACGCTAGAGCTCCATATGACTTAAGATGCCATTATTATAGTTCATGACTTGAAAATATCTGAAACTCTGAGCAATTACATAACGTAGAAATGAATTACAAATTTAAATATACTTTGGAAATATATATAATATACTTAAACACTACCCGGTACCGATTACATTTTTTACATATTCCAGTTGCCATTTTTTCCCAATCGAGGCCGGGATCACCTTAATCTGAACATTTCATGCTTTATTTCTCGACTTATTACTGATTAATTACCTCGAATTTCAAACCGATCAGCTTCAAATGATGATGTCTTTGAATTTCAAACAGTCCAGCTTCAGCTGAATGACGTCACAATTGGCTCAACTAAACAGGGGGAGGGCGAATTGGTATTGCAACAAGCTGGGCAAGTGCAATTGGTTTCTTTTTAAAAATCACTGCTGAGGAAGGCAAGGGGAGTGCTGAAATCTTACTTACGGGAACCATGAGGGGCTACAGGTAAAAAAAGGGAACAGGTGCGTTGGGGACGCAGACCCCGGGTCTGCACTTGGTGTGTGTGTTGATGCTAATAATAAGGCAGTCTTTGCAATGTGAAAAAATAGGTTCTGGTAATCCCCAAATATTTAACTTGAAGATCATGTTGTATATCAATATGCAAAGCTGAATTATCTACTTAGTTTATTAAGTAACCTTGTATAGAAAGATTTGTTTGTGTTGTTCTGGCATGATTTGAAAAATACCATACCTGTCCCCTTAATGGAACAATAGCAATACAATAAAAAATGAAAACATACTTAACAACCTTCTTCTTGTGGCTTTCCTTGCTGCTTTTCTCCTTAAGCCTCTTTATCTTAAAAACAAGAAAAAGATGAATTCTATTTAGTTTGAACTCCAATAATCATAAAATACCAATTTCTTAAAGTTTAATTTTATTTCAGCAAAAAGTACTTTCTGTTTCTTTTTCTAGCCTCAGGAATCAACCATTACTTCTTATTTTTCCTTTGCTTATGTGAGTTTTGATAATTTATCCCTTGAGGTTTTTAATGGTGCATTGTGTTAAGACCTGTGGTAAATCCACCAAACGGTAGGGGAGAAAAAGTTTGTTTTGATTGACTGGAAATTTTTAAAAGTAAAAATGTCTGGTACACAGAGCCCAATCCTACCTGGGATTAGACGCATGCAAAAAATTGCATTTCCCAGGAAAAAACACATTTAACGTTTCAATAATATTGTACAGGTCAAAATTAGTGGATAATAGATTTTCCCAAAATAATTGTTGTTTTTTAACAAATAACTTGATTCAAACCTTAATATACTTTTAGCAACAGCCCAAATGAAAAAACTATTCATGTGCCCTCAGATTTATTTTTCAAGCAGAACAAGCAAGCATTTTGGAAATAATACTTTGGGAAAGATTTTATTTATTTTCTTCTTTTCTATCATCATTTTCATACTACCCGTACAAAGTTTAGATCAACCTTGAATTTTCCTTGATCAAGTTTTTCCTTGAATTTTTGAAACACTTTAACAATAAATCATCTTCCAGAAGGTAGGCCCCAGGTGCCCAGAAGAGAATCGCTTAGTTTTTTTTACACCATGGAAATGTGAATATAACAGTTGATTGTCACAGTGTTTCACAGTTGTAACCACTAAATTGTCGCGCCCTCAGAAAATGGCAAAATATATTACGTCCTGTGCAACAATTTTTCAATAACAACAAACTTACTATTTGCAGTATTCAACTTATCAAACTTCTGAAGCTTAAAATGTAAATATGATATTGGTAAAGACCAAAAATAATTGAAAGTTTACTCTTTGTATCCAAAATATAGCTACCAAACAAAATATTATTCTTTTGCTTGAAATTTCCTCCCACTCCCCACTGAAAGAGAGTGTGTTTATTTTGCATTTTAAGTCTATTTTTTTTTGCTCACCTTTCTTGCTTTTAGTAAATTTTGGTTGTAATTTACAATACAATTTGGGTTTTTTGTGTGTTGACTGATTCTGCTTGGCCTGTTGTTGTTTGCAGCCACGCAGGAATAATTTTTAAATTGAACCGTACCTCATTTTTAAATCACAATCATTGACCATTTCTGGATCCCAATCATTTTGACCATTCCGGCACTACAAACTCCCAAATCAGATGCCTTATATTGATTTTACACAATGGGGAGGAATTATCAGACCGTCTGGGGAAAAGATTCAGGGTATGCCACACCCTCCTTGAAAAATATTGCAAAACTGACACTAACTCACTGTAATCTCTGGCCCTTGACCAAAGGCAAAGAAGCAACATTTTGTGAGTGCGAATGGAAAACTTTAGAACCAGGCATCAGAAACATAAAAGCTCTATGTATTAAAAAAATGAGAAACCTCCACTTCAAACAGATTGGACACTGCCGTCCCTGACTGTTTAAGCGTTATTTCTGCATATTTTACAGGTGATTATAGCAATATCAATATGAACATATGGTTAAGTGGTAATGGAAAAGGCCAAAGGCACTTGAACCCAAAACAACACAAATCTTACATGGAACATCCCGCAATTCTTTCTCCTTCAAATGGATAAAGGCAACGAGTAAGAAAGTTTTTTTTTAATTTGCACTCAAATCAAAACCGTTCCAAGTACAAAGCTATAATAGTTTTTCATAGAAATTGGACCATATAGTTTTTAAACCTATAATTAAATTTCAGAATAATTACATCCATTACATGATAGCCTATTTCTTCTTCCCTTTATTCCAGTTACCCAGGCAAAGATCATCCCTCTAATAACAAAAAACTTTAATATTTTTAAAAAAAGCATCTGCTAAACACTTTATCACATTTAAGCTTTTCAAGGATTTTTTGTTAGTCAATTTTGTCCAAATCATTTATAAATCTTCATCCGGTTATGGTCCAAACACATTATAAGTTAAATACCTAATTTTCAGTTTCTTGCTGCCAAAGCTCACAAGTAAATCGTTATTTTTTAATGGAACACATCTCCCTTAAATTACTTATGAACTCTTTTTTCCCCTCCTCTTTAGCTCATCAATTAGAATGAAATTTTTGGCCCTAAAAGATGCAGTATCACTTTTTGAATCAGCCTACATCTGCCAATAGAACCATCGCGTCATTGGATCCCTTTAAGAAAATGCTTTAAGACAGCAAATTAACTAAAAACACAACATTTCACAGATTTTTTTCTACATTTATAACTGCAATTACTTTTTCAAACAATATTATGTCTGTAATAAATGTTGGCACATTGGAAATAAGGCCTCTATATAAATCTTTATTGTCTAGAGAAAAAAATCTGCTTTGTGAACCACATATATATAAAACTGTGATGCACTGCCTTTCTGCAGAATATAAGGGGCTGAAATGAAACTGAGCAGACGTTAAAATGCTAATATCAAAAAATAAATCTGCAGGACCTAGCTGGTGGATATGAAATTGGCCCTTGCTGTTTTGTACTGAGTAGTAGTAACACACCAAATCCAATAACTGCCTGAATTATACAGTGCATTCAGAATGCCTATTCAGACCCCATTCACTTTTTATCCACATTTTGTTTTACTTTAAACACCTTATTCTTAAAAAGGATTACATTTCCATTTTTAATCATCAATCTACATATAATATCCCATAATAAAGAAAGAGACAAACAGGTGTTTAGAATTTTTTGCAATAGTAAATAAAAAGAAACAACAAAAATATCACATTACATCAGTACTCAGTACTTTGTTTAGGCACCTGTTGGCAGCGATTACAGCATCAAGACTTCTTGGTAGGAACGCTACAAGCTTGCACACCTGTAATTGGGTAATTTTCTTCTATTCTTCTCTGCAACATACTCTCAAAGCCTCCGTCAGGTTGGATGGGAGCGTCGATCACAGCTATTTTCCAGTCCCTCCAGAGATGTTCGATCAAAGTCACAGTCATATATTATTTGTCACATGCACCCCGAAGGTGCATGAAAATAATTTGCCAGCAGTTGATACACTTAAAAATAACACACAATTACTCAATAGAATTTTCCACAAACACCACCACAGCATTCTTCACTGTGGTGGGAAGGCAACAAAGTTTTCATTCCAGTCCCTCCTCCTTTGTTCATCCGTGCTCGGGGCCCTGAACCCTCCCATAGTGGCCGCTACGGACGGCCCGATGTACAGGCCATCTCGTCGGAATGATCAAACATCCGTCGTCAAGACGGTCCAAAACACACTCCTCCCTTGAGCACCCCGAAACAGCAACTCGCTGTCAGGAGACCGTGGATTTCAGGATGTTGATATGCCGCAGGCCGCAGTCGGAGCTCTTTCTCCGGGCGATCCCCGAAAGGGATCCCTTGACTGCTGGATGGTAAGACCACGCACGCCAGCTCAGAAGCTCCCTCAGTCCACAGCCCCATGATGCCCAACGTCACCAGGCCAGCAATCGGGAGCACTCATTTCTGGCAACCTCCAGCCAGTGTACGCCTGCTCCGACGATGGAAATTATCCACGGTGCCCCCCCGCTTGCCTGAAGCTCATGGCCCAACTCCGATGAAAGGTCACTCCAAACGTGCTGTTAGGCAGCAAGGGAAGTGACATGGAAAAAGTTGCCCTCTCCGACAAGGATGCGACCTGAAAAGCGTTTGCGACCTATTTTTCAAGGGACTACCATATTTGCCCCCCCTTTTCAACCACCCCCCCCCCCCCCCCCCACACACACACACACCAAGAACACCCATGAGACACCTAAATTAACATTTTAGGCACACCAAAAAGACACCCTTCAAATTAACAATAAGACACACCAAAAAAAGTCAAAATAGCGAACACCTGCTGGCAAGGCAACAAGACCCAAGTCCACTCCCCCAGAGCTCCAACGTAAAAACCGATCAATATCCAAATCCGACTCTGGCTGGGCCTCTCAAGGACATTCACAGACATGTCACAAAGCCACTCCTGCATTCCCCTTGGCTAGTGTGAATTAGGGCGTTGTCCTGTTTGGAAGGTGAAACCTCCGCCCCCGTTGAGGTCACAGAACGCTTCCTGTAGCAGGGTTTTCAACAAGGATCTCTTTGTAAGTTTGCTCTGTTTCATCCTTCCCTCGATCCCCTGACTAGTCTCCCCAGTTCCTGCTACGAAAAACATCCCCACCAGCGATGATGCTGCCACCACCATGCTACACCGTATGGATAGAAATTGGGCCCAGGTGATGTAGCGGTGCCTGGTTTCCTCTAGACGTGACGCTGGCCCATTCAGGCCAGAGAGTTAAACTTGGTTTCATTAGACCAGAGAATCTTGTTTCTCACCTTTTTGGCAAACTCCAAGCGGGCTGTTCCATTGCCCTTAAAACGAGGAGTAGCTTCCGTCCGGCCACCTACCTTAAAGGCCTGATTTGGTGGAGATAGCTTGCAGATATAGTTGTCCCCCTTCTGAAAGGTTCTCCATCTCCCACAAGGAACTCTGGAGCGCTGTCAGAGTGGACCAACGGGTTCTTGGTCACCTCCATGACCAAGGGCCCATTTCCTCTGATTCCTCAGTTGTGCCCGGCTGCCTGCTCTGTGAAGAGTCCTGGTGGTTCAAAGGTTCTTCCATTTAGAATGACGGGGCCACTGTGCTCTATGGAACCTGCAATGCTGTGAAATCGTTTTATACCCTTTCCCCAGATCTGTGGTCTGCGAACCAAACCTGTAGACAATTCCTTTGTTCTACATGGTTTTGGTTTTTTTGCTCTGACATGCGTTTATCAACTGTGGACACCTTATATAGACAGGTAATGTTGCCTTTCCAGATCAATGTCCAATCAATTTAATTTACCACTGGTGGTCTTCAATCAAGTTATAAAACATCTCCAAGAATAATCAATGGAAACGAATGATCCTAAGCTCAATTTTTGAGTGTCATAGCAAAGGGTCCCTGAATACATAATTAAATGTGATATTTTAGTTACTTCTTTTTAATTACCCTGCAAACATATCTAAACACCTGTTTTCGCTTTACATTCAATCTGCTGGTTTAAAAAAAAAAAAAATAAGGCTTTAACGTTACAAAAATGAGGAAAAGGTGAAGGGATCTGAATACTTACCCCCTGAACTGCACTGTAAATTGATAAACATTCAAGAAGTTTTGCATGAGAGGCATTTGCAAGAATATCAATTAAAGATGCTAACTGTAATTTTTTAGAAGTTAAGATCAATAGAGAGATCAGAAACAGCGATCCAGAATAAATTAATTAGAACTTACAATTCTTCTAGTCACCTCCCTATGTAACTTGTGGTAATTCC
>CM069136.1:64557723-64683669 GCA_035221665.1 Okamejei kenojei | reverse complement strand
GGAGGGGAGGGGGGGGGGGGGCGCCGGAGGGCGGGGGGGGGGGAGAAAGACAGGGGGGGGGGGTCATCGTGGGAAGGGAGGGGTTACAGGGAGGGCGGTAGGGCCCCCCGACTAACCCCCCCCAACAGCTTGATCGGCCCAGATCAGAGTGAGCCTCAGCCTCATGGACTTGCCATCATCTCTGTAAGCCCCCGGAGCCTGACTACATCGATTCCGGTTAGAGGGGGGAGCGGGGAGATAGCGGGGGAGCGGGGGGGGGGGGAGGGGGGGGGGAGAGCGGGGGAGCGGGGGAGGGGGGAGGGGGGGGAGGGGAGGAGGGGGGGGAGGGGAAGGGTGGGAGAGGGGAAGGGGGAGAGGGGAAAGGGGGGAAGGCGAGGGGGGGGAGGAGGGGAAGGGGGGAGGGGGGAGGGGGAGGGGCGAGGGGGAGGGGGAGAGAGGGGGAGGGGGGGGGGCGGGGAGGTTGAGAGAAGGAGAGTGGAGGGAGAGAGAGAAAGGGTGAGAGAAAGAGAGTTAGAGAGAGGAAGCGGGATAGAAGGGGGGGGGAGAGAGGGGGGGGGAGAGAGGGGGGGGGAGAGGGAGAGAGGGGGAGGGGGGGAGAGGAGAGGGGGGGGGAGAGGGGGGGGCGAGAGAGAGAGAGAGAGAGGGGGGGGCGGAGAGAGTGGGGGGGGCACGCGGGGAGAGAGAAGGGGGGGAGGAGAGGGGGGGGAGAGGGGGGGGAGGGAGGGGGGGGGCGAGGGGGGGGGGTGGAGAGGGGGAAGGGGGGGGGGGGGGGGGGGGGTAGGGGGGGGGGGAGGGGGGGGGGTGAGGGGGGGGGGGGAGGGGGGGGGGGGAGAGGGGGGGGGGAGGAGAGGGGGGGGGGGAGGGGAGGGGGGGGTGGGGAGAGGGGGGGGGGGGGGGGGGGGAGAGAGGGGGGGGGGGAGAGGGGGGGGGGAGGGGAGAGGGTGGGGGGGGAGAGGGGGGGGGGGAGAGAGGGGGGGGGGGAGAGGGAGAGCGGGGGGGGTGGAGAGAGGGGGGGGGGAGAGAGGGAGAGGAGGGGAGAGGGGGGGGGGAGGGAGAAGGGGGGGGGGAGGGGGGAGAGGGGGGGGGGGGAGGAGGGAGGGGGGGGGGAGGGAGAGGTGAGGGTGGGAGGGATGGAGAGGGGGGGGGGGAGTGGAGCGGGTGGGGGGGGGGAGGGAGAGGGGGGGGGGGAGGGAGAGGGGGGGGGGGGGGTGGAGGGAGGGGTAGGGGCCGCCCAACAGCTGTCGCCTCCAGAGTGAAGCATAGCTCCATGGGCCTCCTCTTGCCATTCTCTGTTGCCCGGTGCAGCAGGTTATCTCCGGGTCGTCACAGAGGACCCGATCGCGAAAGCTCCAGACAAAGAGTTACGGGGGATGTGGGCGGGTTCCCGAGTGAGCCTGCGGGGCCCGCCAGCGAGGCACGGTGCATGTGAGGATGGTGAAAAGCAGCGGGGAGGGTCAGCCGGTCTTGGATTCCGCCAACGTGTGGAAGGGATTTGGCCCTGGGCAGCCATTTTCTACTATGGTCTTTGGTCCACTGCAAGCGGAGGCGACAAAATGAGGGGGGGGGGTGGACAGGTGGGGAAAGTGCGCCTGCGCGTTGACAGCACCTGCTTTAAACGAGTTGCGGGGGAGGCTGTGGTGCGTGAGAAGGCATTGGACATTTTTTTGAAAATGATTTTGAAAACCACAACACACAGTTTTAAAAGTTATATAGATATCAGATAAAAAGATGGTCAATGCGGGGAGTCTTTTAACCAGTGAAAGCAAAGCAAGAACCAGCGGACACAGGTTTAAGGTCAGAGGGAAAATTATTAACGGCAACTTAAGGGGCAAAATTTTCACTCAGTAATGTAACGAGCTGCCAGAGTCCATAGTTGAGGCAGGTAGTGTAACAGCATTTAAAATACACTTACACAAGTCAATAAATAGGAAAGGTTTAGAGGGAATGTGTAGAAAGGAACTGCAGATGCTGGTTTATACCGAAGAAATGCATAAAGTGTTGCTTTAACTCAGCGGATCAGGCAGCATCCTTGGAGAAAAGGAATGGGTAATGTTTACGGCTGAAAAAGTGTTCCGCCTCAAAACGTCACCTATTCCTTTTCTCCAAAGGTTTAGAGGGATATGAGCCAAATACGAGACAAATAGGACCAGCTTAGAGAGGGCATCTTGGTCAGCATGAAGAAGTTGAGCCGAAGGTCCCGTGTCTGTACTACATGACTATAAAATTTCGACTTTGTCATCTAAACGCAGGGGCTTCACGGCATCCTGAGGTAAACAGTTTCACTGAACAGCAACCATTCCAGACCCAAAACAGTAATTTCAATCCGATCACATTTGCACCACTCCCTTCCACCAAGACATAGATAACCCATCAACACAAATATATTGACGTGGGTCATGGGCTTGCCACACAGTCACGCACAAATGTAGCCCCACTAAACCTGTTACCTCGTATGCAAAAAGAAAATGCTGTCCAATGCCTTTACTGTCTCAAATAAACTAGTGAGGTTTGGGATAAGTACTTACGAAAATAAGTCAAACCACTGCTGCTTCGTCACAGATTCCTGCCGTAACAGCTTTAGGACAATGGGGCGCATAAGATCCCATTTGTCCTCAAACTGGAGGGAGCCTTTATTCTGTAAGAAATTAAAGAAAATGAGCATGAGCGCCATTAATCAATACAGTATGAAGAAGGGTCTCACCTGTGCGTTACCCATTCCTTGAGACTCTCCAGAGAGGCACTGGGGTCCGGATGCGGGGGTGGGCCAGTTACTTCAGCTTTTTGTGTCTATCTTCAATTTAAATCAGCAGGATCTGCAGTTCCTTCTTACACATTCATTATTAATCTTTGGCCCCCACAACCATTTCTTCTGCCTTAAGCCATTTATATCCCATTCTTTGGAATTCCCATCTTAATTAATTATCCTTCTATCCATCTCATTCTCAAATTTAAAAACTCTCCTTATGCCTCCCAACCTTCTCATTTTGCATTGGTGTTTTTTTTTCCTCTGAAGTAGTTTGTGACAATTTAAATATTATTGTTGCTTTATAACAATGTGTTATTGTTAATGGCTATTTATAGCTTAAAATGATACCCTGCAGCAACATTGACACTCTTGCTTCCATATTAGAATGATAATGGTGATATTGGTTCAAGCTGAACAGGGAAATTCCATTGATCCAGTTCTGATAGATGTTAAAGCTTCAATAGTTCTTTTTGAAGGTTTATAGATACAGTCACTGCACAGTCATTAGCTGATAATTCGGACAACCTCAGAGATCAGATAAAATGAATTCACAAATCAGATACTATTGTGGTCTTACCCTCTCTGTAATTTTTTTCCTCTAATCCCGTGTAGCTGAAAATATAAATCCAATGCATCAGGAAAAACATGTTCATATTTAGATTCAATATCTCCATGGTACATGACGCTGTGCAATTGTTAAAAAGATAAATATTTCACGAGTTGTCATTCTTTATCCGCAACTATCCTGCGGACCACAAAGCTAGAAATTCAAATTATATTTCAAAATACGAGACTATAGCTCGGTACATGGGACAATAATAAACCTAAACAACCCTAGAAATACTTGATGCATTGGTGGTCACCTTGACAATTTCTTTACAATCTGGAGCAATTTCTACACATTGGAGGGTGGCAAATGTAATACTACTATTTAAAAAAGGAAGAGGGACAAGGGGGAAAATAAACATAAAATTAATGCAGCAAGCTGAACATCAGTAGTGGGGAAAATACTAGAATCTATTATAAAAGATCCAATAACAAAACACTTGGAAAGCATAAATGGCTGTGGCCAAAGGTAGCTTGGACTAATTCACACTTAACAAATGTATCTTGGTGAGAATGTACCCAGGAGCACAGATAAGGAAGGACTGGTGGATGTGATGTATTTGGATTTTCAGAAGGCTTTCGGTTAGATCCCACATAAGAGGTTAATGTGGAAAAAGAAACCACATGGTGACATTGGTTAACAGAAAAGAAACAGTAGGAATAAAGGTTTAAGAAAGAACTGCAAATGATGGAAAAATAGAAGGAAGAAAAAAATGCTGGAGAAACTCAGCGGGTGAGGCAGAATCTATGGAGAGAAGGAATATGAGATGTTTCAGGTCAAGACCCTTCTTCAGACTGAATAAAGGGGTCTTTTTGTGGATGGTCGGTAGTCATAAGTGGGGTGCTCCAGAGATCATTGCCTGGGCCACAATTTGGATGATTTGGATTAGTGAAGTAAATATAACATTCAGGTGACAAATAGCTGTGGTGTTTGGGGGGGGGGGGGCAAGATGTGAGTTGTGGGGAGGATGCAAACAGACTAACATGATTGAGACAAGTTGGGTTAGTGGGCAAATTCATGACAGGTGCCATTTAATTTGGTTAAATTGAATTGAATTTCCTTTATTGTCATTCAAACAAGTTTGAACAAGATTGTGTACCATGCAGTCATGACAGAAAAAAAACAAAACACACAATTAACACAATTTAACACAAACATCCATCAAAGCAAATCTCCAGGCACCTCCTCACTGTGAAGGAAGGCAAAAAGTTTTATCTCTTCCTTGCTTGTTCTCCCGCTGCGTCGATGTGATGGAGGCTCTCGATGTTGAAGCCCCGGATGGTGATGGTACATCCCGTGGCCGATTTTAAGCTCCGCGAATGGGCCGAATCAAACTCCGCGATTCGGGGCGGACGAAGCTGCTGTTGGGGGAGCTCCCAAAAAATCGGTCACCAGCCAGGGACCTACGAGCTCCTGATGTTACCGTCCACAGGGCTCACGGCCGAAGCCTCCGAAGCTCCAAAGTCAGGTCACAGCCACAGCGCCACCACAACCTCCGAAGGCAGCCAGCTCCGCAATGGTGAGTCCACAGGCTCTGCCACCCGAGTCCCCAAGGTCGATTCCAGTTGGAGGCCGCCAGCTCCACGATATTAGGCCTCAGCACAGATGGAGATACCACAAGGAAAAGGCTGCATCCCCATTGAAGGAAGAGATTTTAAAAAGTTTCCCCACCCCCCACATATACACAACAAAAAATAGACTAAAACACACTTCTAACAAGATAAAAAGAAAACAAAAAAAAGACAGATGGACTGCAGGCGAGCCGCAGCTGCTTGGGCAGCACCGCCACTTCCGGATAAGTTATTAACCAATACTAAAGCAGAAAGACTAATTATTACCTGAATGATAATAGATTGGGAAATGCAAGGTCCAATGGACAATAGGTGCAGGAGTAGGCCATTCGGCCCTTCGAGCCAGCACCATCATTCAATGTGATCATGGCTTTTCATCCTCAATCAGTACCCCGTTCCTGCCTTCTCCCCATATCCCCTGACCCGTTATCTTTAAGAGCCCCATCTAGCTCGCTCTTGAAAGTATCCAGAGAACCGGCCTCCATTGCCCTCCAAAGAATTCCACAGACTCACAACTCTCAGTGTGAGTTGTCCACTTTACACAAGTCGTTGAAAGCAAATGATCAGGTGCAGCAAGCAGTCAGGAAGACTCGTAAAAGGATTTGAGTAAAGGATATCTTGTGCAACTGTACAGGCAGGTGATGAGGCCTATCTGGAGTTGTGTGTGCAGTTTTGCTCGACAGTTTTTGCCATGGAGGGTTTACATAAAAATATTATTTAAATTATTTCTGAGACAATAAGACTGATATGTGAGGAGTTTCACTCAGGTAGGTCTATATTCACTGGATGTTGAATCCGAAATTGGCTTGGAAGGAAGAGGTAGTGGAGGGTTGTCATTCAGATTAGAGGCCTGTGACCAGAGGCTGCTGCAGGCGGTGCTGGATCCATTGGTTGTTTGTTATCCATGTTAGCAATTTAGATGACAATGTTATTAACATGATTTGTGAGTTTGTAGATGCCACCAAAATTATTGGTATAATGGACAGTGAAGGTTATCCAAGATTACAAGAGGATCTACATAAACTGCAGAATAATTGATAAATGGAATTTAATTTGGAGAAGTGCAAGGTATTGTAACTTGATAAATTAATGTAAGGCAGATTTGCACAGTAAATGACAGGGCCCTTGAGTATTGTAGAACGAGAACAAGGAATACAGGTATTGGGGAATACAGTCTGAAGAAAGGTCTCGACTCCAAACGACACCCATTCCTTCTATCCAGAGGTGCTACCTGTCCTGCTGAGTTACTCCAGCATTTTCCGTCTATTATACAAATACATAGTTCCCTTATATGGCAACACAGATAGGCAGGATGGTAAAGTAGGCGTTTAACTAGCTTGACTTCATTGGTTATAGAGCACAGAGCTCAGGAGTTGGGGCATCATATTGCAACTATACAAATTGTTGGCGAGACCACTTGGATTATCACGCGGAGTTCTGTCCAGCTATCGGAAAGATATCCTAAAAGCATGCAGAAAAGATTCACGAGGATGTTACTAGGACTGGAAGGCTTTAATTTTAAGGAGAGGCGGGAAAGCTGCAGTATTATTCCATGGACATAGGAAGCTGATGGGGAGACCTTGGAGGTATATAAGTGGCATCGATAAGGTGGTCACAGTCTTTTCCCCCCAAAGTAGGGATGCCTAAAACTAGAGGGTTTTATGCTGTGTAATTCTATGAATGAGGCAGACAGTTTTGACAGACATCTCAATTGGCATGGATGATTTTGGCCAAAGGGCATGTTTCTGTGCTGTTTTCTTTTATGACAGAGGAAATTTTATAGAAACCTATTAAATTCAAAACAAGACTACGCAAATCAGAACATGAACATTGAAATTTTCTCAATTCCCTTGAACATTGAATTTTCTCAATTCTGTTAACCCTTGCCGTCTCCTCCCCTTCCCACCTCTCCCTCAGCCCTCGGGCCCTGGCATTCCCTCTCTCTCTCTCCCTATCTCCATCCCCCACCCTAGTCGCACTAGCTTCTCATTTTCACACCACAAACAGCTTACAATGGCTTGTTCCCTTTAACATTGATACATTTTTGCATATCTTTCATTCATTGTTCTTTATCTCTCCACATCACCGTCTATATCTCTCGTTTCCCTAATCCCTGACCAGTCTGAAGAAGGGTCTCGACCCGAAACGTCGCCCATCTCCTTCGCTCCTTAGATGCTGCTGCACCCGCTGACTTTCTCCAGCCTTTTTGTGTACCCTACGCAAATCAGATACAGGGATGATATTCCTGATGGTCATGGAATCCAGAATCTAGGGCACAGCCTCAGAAGGAAAAGAAAACGTTTTTATTATTGAGAACCTCGAATCCATGTATCGGGTGCACACATAAATCAACTCAGTGATGACTAAAAAAGCACACCCCTAAGATGAGCCCCCATAATATTGAATTCAAACGTCCAAACATATATGTACGTTCCTTTCTACAAACAGCAAAACGTTTTCTTCCACTTTTAGCAATTGTTCTTATCAGTCTGTTGTGCTTGTGAGACCGTTTACTATACATTACTGTGGAAGAAACAGACTACCTCACAAACCACCCAGCCTCCCCACCGCCGCCAGTCATCTGTCGAAAACTACAGTTTCCACATTCACCTCATTTGTCATGAGTCAAGTCAAGTCAAGTCAAGAGAGTTTATTGTCATGTGTCCCAGATAGGACAATTAAATTCTTGCTTGCTGCAGCACAACAGAATATTATAGACATTAATACAGACAGATCAGTGTGTCCATGTACCATAAATATACACACACACACACATAAATAAACAGATAAAGTGCAATAGGCTGTTATAGTTCAGAGTTTGTTTGAAGTTGTGTTCAATAGTCTGATGGCTGTGGGGAAGTAGCTGTTCCTGAACCTGGATGCTGCAGATTTCAGGCTCCTGTATCTTCTACCTTAAGGCAGCGGAGAGACGAGTGTGTGGTCAGGATGGTGTGGGTCCTTGATGATGTTGGCAGCCATTTTGAGGCAGCGACTGCGACAGATCCCCTCGATGGTAGGGAGGTCAGAGCCAATGATGGACTGGGCAGTGTTTACAACTTTTTGCAGCCTTTTCCGATCCTGGACACTCAAGTTGCCGAACCAAGCCACGATGCAACCGGTCAGCGTGCTCTCTACTGTGCACCTGTAGATGTTCGAAAGAGTCCTCCTTGACATACCGACTCTCCGTAATCTTCTCAGGAAGTAGAGGCGCTGATGTGCTTTCTTTATAATTGCATCAGTGTTCTGAGACCAGGAGAGATCTTCGGAAATATACACGCCCAGGAATTTTAAGTTCTTGACCCTTTCCACCATCGATCCGTTGATATAAACGGGACTGTGGGTGCCCATCCTACCACTTCCAAAGTCCACAATCAGTTCCTTGGTTTTGCTGGTGTTGAGAGCCAGCAAATGCTGGCACCATTTCGTCAATCAGTCAATCTCACTTCTCTACTCTAACTCGTTCCCATCAGTGATACGTCCCACAACAGTGGTGTCGTTGGCGAACTTGATGATGGAGTTCGCACAATGTCCGGCTACGCAGTCATGGGTATACAGTGAGTACAGCAGGGGGCTGAGCACGCCTTGAGGTGCTCCAGTGCTGATTGTTATCGAGGATGACACATTTCCACCAATACGGACAGACTGTGGTCTGTGAATGAGGAAGCCGAGGATCCAATTGCAGAGGGATGCGCAGAGACCCAGATCTGAGAGCTTGGTAACTAGCTTGGAGGGGATGATGGTATTAAATGCCGAGCTGTAGTCAATGAATAACAGCCTGACATATGAATTTTTGTTGTCCAAGTGGTTCAGAGCGGAGTGGAGAGCCAGCGAGATCGCATCCACCGTTGATCTGTTGTGGCGGTAAGCAAACTGCAGTGGGTGCAGGTTTTTGTCGAAGTACGAGTTGATTTGTGCCATGATCAGCCTCTCGAAGCACTTCATCACCACAGATGTTAGTGCCACTGGTAGATAGTCATTGAGGCACGTCACCTTGCTCTTCTTGGGCACCAGTATTATTGATGCCCTTTTAAAGCAGGTGAGAACCTCAGACCTCAGAGGTGAGAGGTTGAAAATGTCCTTAGAAACTACAGCCAGTTGGTCCACACAGGTTTTTAAAACACGCCCAGGTATGCCATCAGGTCCAGACGATTTTCCGAAGGTTCACCCATCTGAAGGATCTTCTGACGTCGGCCTCTGTGACTGTGACCGAAATACCATCACGGCGAATGGGGGCACGGGAAGGCACATCAGTGTTCTCCCTATCAAAGCTCACGTAAAACACATTAAGCTCGTCAGGGAGTGATGCTTCGCTGACATTTGAGCTGCCTCCTGATTTTGCCTTGTAAGAGGTGATTGCATTCAAACCCCACCACAGTTGCCGAACATCCGTCATCCTCCAGTTTGGAGCAGAAGTCCCTTTTGGCATTTTTGATGGCCTTACCAAGGTCGTATCTGGACTTCTTGTAGACCTCTCCAAACCTGAATGCCCGGGATCTGGTCTACCAAAGAATGCAGATCTCATGGTTCATCCAAGGCTTCTGGTTAGGAAACACTTGGAAGGTTTTTGTTGGGATGCAGTCCTCCACAAATTGATTTATGAAGACTGCAGCATATATAAATTCAGGTCCATTGACGAGTCCCTGAACATTCTTAAAGGGTTGGACAGGCTAGATGCAGGAAGATTGTTCCCGATGTTGGGGAAATCCAGGACAAGGGGTCACAGTTTAAGGATAAGGGGGAAGTCTTTTAGGACTGAAATGAGAAAATCGTTTTTCACACAGAGAGTGGTGAATCTGTGGAATTCTCTGCCACAGAAGGTAGTTGAGGCCAGTTCGTTGGCCATATTTAAGAGGGAGTTGGATGTGGCCCTTGTGGCTGAAGGGATCAGGGGGTATGGAGAGAAGGCAGGTACGGGATACTGAGTTGGATGATCAGCCATGATCATATTGAATGGCGGTGCAGGCTCGAAGGGCTGAATGGCCTGCTCCTGCACCTAATTTCTATGTTTCTATTGCTCAGTCTACAGACTCCCAAACAGTCCTGGAGTTGTTCCACTGCCCTCTCCCCTTAATGCTTGTGTACTATATATGCATTTAATTTTGTATGCACATATAGTACACAAGCACAGCTGGCAAGATTACACCGAACTTGCATTCCTAACTGTCCTTTTGAAAGGCGGCAGTGAACCACAACCTTGAGTCCTTTCGTCTAATTTTCAACAGCCTGGTTTTATATGGCAAGGTCTATTAGTAACATGGTGGAGTGTGAATGTTAAGAAATGGTAGATGCCATGCAAAGAAGTTACTTTCGCCTTGAAGGTATCACACTTCAACTATGTTGTAACTGCCGTCATGAACTCATGGATGGTAGTACCTCATTTTCCTGGTGTATACTTTGTAAATAGCAAAAGAAGAAGTCAAGCATAAATAATTTGCTGCAAAATAATCACTGTCTGACAAGCTTTTGTCAAACTAATAGCGTTTGTAGGCTTTTGGTCAACAGTCATTGCCAAGACATGCGAATGGGGAATTGGCAAGGCTGATGCTGTTGAATGCCACAATAGATGACAAGAGGTTGCCAATAGTCCACATGCTTCATTTCACGCATAGGCCCATACCTGAACGGTCTCTATGTCTTACTGCAAAGAGACAAACTATTTCAATAGGAGTTACAAATTGAAGAGATAATGCCATCTTCAGCAAACGCTTTCAGTGCAAGTGCAGCTCCATCTCCGGCAACCAGGGTTAAATCTCCAGCGCTGTTTGTGGGAGGTTTTATCACGATCTCCTTGTAACAATGAGGGATTCCTAGTGCTCCACTATTCTCCCCTCAGTACAAAGATTTGAAGGTTCATAGATTAATTAGTCACTATAAACCGCTTGCCTTGATTGCCCGAAATCAATGGAGTCCAAATTCCCATTGATTCTGCAAAATTGGGGAAACTGGAGAAAATAATATGGGATAAGATTAAGTAAGTCAATTTTATTTATATAGCACGTTTAAATCAACTCGTGTTGAAACCAAAGTGCTTTACATAGAAGAAATAATTAGGTTTCCGTACATCAATAGAAACATTTAAAAAATTTAATTAAAATTACACAACACATTATAGAATTTAACATGAACGTCCTCCCCCCCCCCCCACAGCAGAATCAAAATTTTCCACTGTGAGGAAAGGCACTAGAAAGTTCAGTCCTCTTGCTCTGTGATCACCCGAGGTCGGGGCCTATTTGTGGCCTCCGCAGCCAGTCCGATGTTTTCAGGTCCACTTGCCGGATGATGGAGCTCCGGCGTCGGGAGAAATACTCCTCAGCGGATTGGTGTGTCTGGAACGGCCGCTCCCTCCCCAGAGACCGCGGCTCCCGATGTCCACAGGCCGCGCTGGTTGGAGCTCCGACTCTGGCGATCTCGAAGCGAGACCCCAGGCCCCGCGGTGTTTTAAATCCAGCGCCGCTCGCGGCTGGACGCTCCGCAGATCGCAGCTCCTCGATGTTGGAGTCACAGCACTCCAGCGCTTACCGCACGGCGACCTTGTAAGGTATCGCCTGCTCCGTGACGGTGTTTCAGTGTTGCGCCACCGCTGAAGCTGGGGTTCTGGCCGGTCCCAACAGGAGATGCCGCTCCAGTCCCGATGGTAGGCGCGAGGAAGGGGAGAAGAAGCAGCTCAGAGGGAAGCCGCCTCTCCGACCAGGTAGGGACTAGGAAATAAGGTTTCCCCCTTCCCCTCCCCCCACATAAAAGAAGACCTCCAACAAACTTTTTTTTTTAAAATAAAAGAACTGAGTGCCCGATGGACAGCAAAGAACCTTTTCTAATTCTATGGCTCTAATACCATAGAATGTCAACGATTAAGTAGTTGAAGAGGGTTAAACCTCAGATTGAGATTTGCACCAATAGGCATCACCTTGTAGACTTCATGAGACTCCAATCTGGGGTGAATATTCCCCTCAACTGACAGCAATTTTCAGGACTCTTTGATATCATATTCCATTAAATACTGCCCAATACCAAAATTCTTCCAGTACTCATTTTGCAGTGAAGTTGAGTATTTCCAATAGATTCTACCTGAATCAGATTAGATTAGTGGCAAAAGGTGTTATTAGACAGTAATGTTAACAATGATGAACCAAATGGATCTGCAATTGGACTTCCGGTGGTGTTATGGAGTGAATGGAACTCGTGCCATACAGCTCCATCAAAACTGCATAAAAAATGGGGGTCAAGGGGTAAATTGAAACTACTTATCAGAGGAGAACAGTTGTGAATGGCTCCGGTAGCGTTAAAAAGGTGCGTGACGTCATCAGGTGCGCGACTTTACTAAGATGCATCGCTCCCCCCTCCACCAAGGGAAAAAGCCTGTGAAAAGGGTAGGCCTCACTGGAACCTCGGGCTTGAGTTTGAGTGCCTCCCAGGAAGATATTTTAAAGATGGAAAAAATGATTAAGGGCGAGTTGAAACAAATGCTTAAGGATATGAAAAAAGAATATAAAGAAGAAATAAAGACTAAGAGCCGACATTTTGGTGTATCATGAGAATTTGAAAGAAGAATCCAAAAAGGAAGTTATAGCAGCTGTAAAGACTATGATGGACGAATGGAAAGATAAAGCGGATACTGATTTGCAACAACAGATGGATGATGTAAACCGTAAAACTGGTGAGATGGAGGTGCTGCTGGATGCCAAGTTGGAACCTATTATAACTTCACTTAACCAACAAAATGACGTAATCAAAGAACTGACTGAATCAGCCGAAAAGCGCCTTGCCGAGAACAAGCGTTTATCAGAATTATTACATAAAATAACTGAGAAATGCATTGACTTGGAGGGACGTCAAAGGCGCAAGAATCTGCGTATTGTTGGGTTGAGTGAAGGCCGAGAGGGAAATCAAGACCCTCGAAAATTTGCTGCAAAACTTTTAAAAGATATTCTGAACTTGGACCAAGAACCTCTGCTGGGCCGAGCACACAGGGCATTGAGACGTACCCCTAGGAAGGATGCTCCCCCAAAACAGATGATTGTGAAGGTGGCTTACGATCATGTTTTTGAAGATATGATGAAGATGATAATAATACGAACGAAAAATCTCAAATATGAGGGAGACAACATCAGTATTTTTAGAGATTACCCTGCGGAAGTGGCCAAGAGAAGATCTTTATTTACAGAAACAAGAGGTATCCTGAGGAACATAAAGAATCTGAGATATGGCCTGATGTACCCGGCAACATTAAGGATAACTTCTGATAATAAGGAGCACCGCTTCACCAAACATACAGAAGCTCTTGAATTCGCTCGAGATATTCAGAAGAAACTGGAAGAGCAAGAAGTAGAGGAAGAAGAAGATGAAGATGAAGGACACTGAATATTACTGATCACTTACTTGATGAGACTGATTAACGATCACTTATCTGACGATACTGTTCACCCACAGAAAAGGAGGAGGATTTACAATGAAGGAGGACTTGCAGGGAAGGAGACGGAACAATGGACATGGACTCTATCTTGGGGTCAAGGAGGGATGGATGGATTATTAATAAATATAGTTTTGTATTAACTACGCCTCAAAAATGTATGTTAGCTCTCCTAATACAGTGCAACAATACTAATTGTAATTGATATTAGTAGTATTATTAACCACTAAGTATATAAACTTAATACCCCACCCCGACATATATAGCCCTTAAGGCAAAAACGGAGCTGGAATTATTAACATCTTTTTTTTTTCACGGAAGTCCGTAGATTAGTAGCCACGCTAGTGTGGCTTACACTAACACTAACTGCACTAACTATAGTTGTAGTCACTTTTTTTCCCCTTTACACTTTATTAACACCACCTACTTTACTTACATTTTTTATTTTTATTTTTATATTATGTATTTTATTTCATATTATATACTACACGGATTTAAGTATGATTGGTATTATATAGTTAGTTCAAGGAGACGTGTGTATAAGACAATGTCACAGATATTAAATTTCATTGATCTGATGTCTGGGTATAGGGTTGGTTTGGATGAGCTGAGACATCTACTCCATTATAAACCACCTTAATAATAAAATGTATGATATAAACACTCGGATTGGGGGTGATGGAATCACCTTCTGTAGTTGGAATGTTCAGGGAATTAACGAACCAATTAAAAGAGGTAAGGTTTTAGCTCAATTAAATAGATTGAAATCTGATATTATTTTTCTCCAAGAGACACACCTTAAAAAAGACGCGCAGTATAGATTAACAGCAAAATGGATTTCCAAAGTATATCACTCTTCATTTACACATAAGTCTAGAGGGGTAGCAATAATTATTCGTAAAGGTATACCTTTTAAACAAAGCTCAATAATAGAAGATGTTGAGGGTAGATATATAATAATTACAGGTGAATTATATTCTAAAAAAGTAATCCTTATGAATATATATGGTCCTAATTTTGATAATCCATTATCTTCAAGAAAATATTTAACATAATCTAATAATTGGAGGTGATTTTAATTGTACCTTAGATAATTATTTAGATAGAACATCAACGAAAAGGAAAACCACTTCTATGTCAAGTACATTTATAAATTATTTTATTAATACAGCAAACGTTAAGGATATCTGGAGAACAGATAACCCATCTGGTCGAGAATATTCATTCTTTTCACCTGTATTTGGAACCTACTTGAGGATAGATTATTTTTTAATAGATTCAAAACTAATCCCATTTACATATGACTCAAAATATCATAATATTATTATCTCGGATCATGCTCCATTAACATTTAAGATAAAATTAAGATATATAATTATTAAAACCTCTAACTGGAGACTCAACCCCCAAATATTAAAGGATAGGGCTTGTTATGATTACTTGGTAAAACAGATTAAATTATTTTTTGAAACTAATGACAAACCTGGAATTTCACCATCATTTCTCTGGGATACATTTAAAGCATTTATGCGTGGTGCGATAATATCAGCACACGCATACTTTAATAAGGAAAATCAAAAGACTCAACAAAAGTTGGAAAATGAAATCAAACAATTAGATATTGAAAATGCAATATCCCCTTCCAAGGGATTAAGTAATAAAATTGCATCATTAAAATACAAGCTAAATAAAATATACTCAAATCAGATTATTAAACTTTTTCAACAGACTAAACAAGTACACTTTGAATTTGGGGATAAACCACAAAAAATACTGCACGACAGCTTAGAAAATTAGATGAGGAGAAAATGATACATAAAATTAGATCTGATCAAGGAGAAATATTAACTTTACAAAAAGATATCAATGATACATTTTTACAATATTATCAAAATCTTTACTTATCTAAACTAACAGGACAATCAGATGGAATGGAAACATTCCTACAAGAATGTCATATTAATAGTTTAGATCAGGAAGGTAGAGACTTGTTAAACGCTGATATATCAGTAAAAGATATTGAAGAATCAATTGGATCATTAAATAACGGAAAAGCTGCAGGCCCTGATGGCTTAAGTGTTGAATTTTATAAGAAGTTTCATGATCTGATCTCTCCACGCTTACATACAATATATAAATATGCTTATGAACAAGCAAAGTTACCAGAATCATTAAATGAGTCTACAATTACACTTATCCCTAAAGTTGATAAAGATTTGGAAGACCCTGGATCATACAGAGCAATAGCTCTTTTAAGTAGTCTTGCGTAAAATACTACTTAAAAAATACTACTCAAAAAATACTAACTAAAATTTTATCTCGGAGGCTAAGTTTAGTGATTAATAAATTAATACATCATGACCAGACAGGTTTTATTCCAAAACGCTATTCATACTATAATCTGAGACGTCTATTCAATGTCATGTACTCAAAAAGAGTGAATGATATTGAACTAGCTGTCATATCCTTAGATGCTGAAAAAGCATTTGACCAGGTTGATTGGCCATATTTATTTAAAATAATGCAGAAATTTCAACTGGGGGATAGATTCTCCAAATGGGTAAAGATCGTATACTCGAATCCAACTGCAAGAATATTAACAAATCAAATGCTATCAGCAAAATTTAAACTCTTTAGGGGTTGTAGACAAGGATGCCCGTTATCACCATTACTATTTGCTCTGGTAATAGAACCATTAGCCGAAATGATTAGATCAGAACCAGAAATATATGGATATAATACCAAAACTACAACGAATAAAATATCTTTATAGATATTTGAGTTTGTCCATGACTATTTTAAGTGGGAATTGTATTGTTTAAGATACAATTTAAGGTATTACACAGATTACATTATTCAAAAACGAAATTAAATAGAATTTATTCTAACATCTCTCCTATTTGTGATAAATGTCAGAACTTGGAAGCTAATTCAACGCATAGTTTTGTAACATGTATAAAACTTAATTATTATTGGACAGAAATCTTTAGAGTTATCTCTGAAGTTCTTAAAATTAAACTAGACCCAGATCCAAAATTAATAATATTAGGAGTTCTGGATTCAAATCTAATATTAACAGTAAACCAAAGAAATTTCTTGGATTACTGTTTGATAATAGGGAAAAAATTAATATTGAAATTTTGGAAGGGAACATTATCCCCCACAATTAAAATGTGGACAGTGGAAATGTTGGAGACGTTGCATTTGGAAAGAATCAGATTTGTCCTAATGGACAAATACGAACTCTTTGAACAGATATGGTCTCCATATACAGAATATTTGAAGGGGTAGCTGTTCTTGGCATCACAACTCAATGGGTACCCGGCAGGATTAGATGAAAATAACTCTGTTTTTCTTTTTGATTTGTATATATGTCTCCATTGATATCGCTATTTGAAATTGTGTTATTCACTATTAAGATGTATACTATAATCTCTCTTTTTTTTATATAATACTTTATTTTAATTAAATACATATAACAAAAATACATACATATATATTTTTTTTCTCCTCTCTTTTCTCTTTCTCTTTTTTATAATCAAAATTATTATTTAATCACCATTCTTATTGATTAAAATCTATTCTTTTCTTTTTCTACTTTAAAAAAAATAGTTTATAAGAACCATTCGTAACATTCGTATACTTATTGAAATAAGTTGGTTGTGTATTTGAAAAGTTATACTGTTGTTATGATGGATTCCTTTTAATAAAAATATTATTACAAATGGATCTACAATTGCATGTGTCATGCTGAATGGTGCCAAATATCATATATTAAATATTATTTATTAAATATTGGGCACATCACCATTTCTTGATATCACCCCAGATTGGCTGGTGTGGATTCTGTGAAGAAAGAAGCCTCATGAGAAGACAAAGGTGGATCATCCACTTGGCATATCCAGTTGGTGGCAAACACCAGTCTTGTCATTGGCATTCATGTGATAAGCTACACCAGAGGACTCACTTGCTCATGTTACTCACTCTTCTTGTCAAGTGTTTAATTGTCAATCAGCATTCACTATTTAATGTGTCAGGACTAGAAAACTATTAGCTTAGATTTTTTAATTATTATTATTATTATTATTATTATTATTATTATGGTTCTGCCCTTAGCCCCAGGATGTTTTTCTGCTGTTGATCATGCATTATACTACAGTGGCACCTCTTTTTTAATAGGCCGAGTACTGTTCTTGACATGTTTGTCTACCAATTCCACTGGTTTGAATAAGAATGGCAGAATAAGAGAAATGCCCAGTTAGGCCAGAAATTGCAACACACTACAATTTTATTGTGGTTGATGGCCCACATTGACTCTAATGATGTGCTGTTAGATCTGTTTTGAATCCATCATCTTGTGAAAACGACATCCCACTTTAAACACAGGAGGGTGTCTTCATTGCAGAGGATTGCATGGGGTTACTCCTTCAAACGCTAACATGGGTTGATCTATTCACAACAGGAAGCTAGAGTATATCCTGTGCCCTTGCTATCTTTGGTGCTTCTTCCATGTGTTCAAAAATTAAGGGATAGTGATAGGTTGTAAATCAGGTTTCCTTCCCTTGTTTAACTTGATGCCTTAAAATTGCAGTGAGTCCTACAGTCTCAGGGGGATAGCAGTATTAATCCTCACCTCCTTCAGTCCATGGCTGAACCAAACATGATGCCTACTTAATGTTGTCTATACTTGTCCCTTCACCTCCCCCTCCACTCCTTTCAGGGACCCAAGCAGTCCTTCCAGGTCCGACAGAGGTTCACCTGCACCTCCTCCAACCTCATCTACTGCATCCGCTGCTCCAGATGCCAGATGATCTATATCGGTGAGACCAAGCGGAGGCTTGGCGATCGTTCCGCCGAACATCTCCGCTTGGTCCGCATTAACCAATCCGACCTCCCGGTGGCTCAGCACTTCAACTCCCCCTCCCATTCCGTATCCGACCTCTCGGTCCTGGGCCTCCTCCACGGCCAAAGTGAGCAACACCGCAAGTTGGAGGAACAGCACCTCATATTCCGCTTGGGGAGTCTGCATCCTTTGGGCTTGAACATTGATTTTTCTCAATTCTGTTAACCCTTGCTGTCTCCTCCCCTTCCCACCTCTCCCTCAGCCCTCGGGCCCTGGCATTCCCCCCCTCTCTCTATCTCCCTCCCCCACCCTAGTCGCACTAGCTTCTCATTTTCACACCACAAACAGCTTACAATGGCTTGTTCCCTTTATCATCGATACTTTTTTGCATATCTTTCATTCATTGTTCTTTATCTCTCCACATCACCGTCTATATCTCTCGTTTCCCTGATCCCCGATCAGTCTGAAGAAGGGTCTCGACCCGAAACGTCGCCTACCTCCTTCGCTCCTTAGATGCTGCTGCACCCGCTGAGTTTCTCCAGCCTTTTGTGTACCCTGCCTACTTAAACAAATCACTTCTGCCTGCACATACTCCATATCCCTCCATTCCCTGCATATTCGAGTATCTATCTAAAGGCCACTAAAACGCCACTATCATATCTGCTTCTGCCCCGGCAGAGCATTCCAACACTTATCAGTCTGTGTAAAAAAAACCCTGCCCTGCGTGTCTACTTTAAACTTTCTTCCCCTGGCCTTATAGCTATGTCCTCTAGTATTTGACATTCCAGTCTGGGAAAACGATCTGAAGAAGGGTCCCGACCCAAAAAAAATCACATATCCTTTTTCTCCGGAGATGCTGCCTGACCCAGAATGACTCCAGCATGTTGTGTCTATCTTTGGTATAAACCAGCATCTGCAGTTCTTTATTTAAACTTTTTGGAAAAGACATTTGACTGCTTACTCTGTTCTCTCATAATTTTATAACTTCCTTTAGGTCTCCCATTCAATTTTGTCCAAGTTCTCCTCAGAGCTAATACCCCTTAATTTGTGCCAAGTCGTGGGAAACCTCTTCTGCATCCTCTCTAAAACTCCATATTTTTACTGTAATGGAGCAAGCAAAACTGAATACAAGCATATGAGGCCTAGCAAAAAGTTTTATAAAGTTGCAATATGACTTCCTGACTCTCAGACTCAATACCTCAACCAATGGGGACAAGCATACTAGAGCCAGGATGTTTAGGCACTAAAAAACTGACATAGGCAGGCAAAAAGTCATAATAAAATTACAAAAGGCACAAAAAAGGGCATTTATTGACAAAATAAAGCATCAAGAGGCATTTAGTTCCACCACCAAAATATGGTTTAAAATGATAATATAAAGGTATACTGCAAATTATCTGGTGTTAAACTAGGTCATCAATCAGACAGAATGTGAAAAACTTCTTTCTACCTCAGCTGAGGCTGCCCGAAACAAGCTACAGACTCTATATTCATGTCGATATCTTGTGCATTACAGCTACCTTAGGAACTTTAGCTATGTTTTGTATTTCTTCAAGATCTTTGTTTTCTAAAATCACTCTCTCACATTTTCTTTGTATGTCTTTACCTACATCGCCAGGAACTTTACGAATATCATCAGTTACTTTGTTGAAAACTTGCAAGTTATTCACTAATGTTTCACCACGTTTCTCAAGGGAAGTGTTAGCTTGTGGGAAGCGTGCAAAATTGGAAGCAATAAACACAAGATCGCAGTGGAGGGACTTTTTCGGCATGATTTCACTGACGATCCTGACTGCAGCAGATTCTTCTTCTTCAAAACAGTTGATGATTTATTTTATCTTTCCAAAATTTGAAGCATAGCATACAGCAGAGATCCTTGTACCCCACCTAGTCCAAATGGGCTGAGGAGGTAGCGGAATCTCGGGTGCCATTTCCTTGAACAACTGCACACTTGACGGTGTTTTGAGGAAGATTTTCTTGACATTGGAAGCTAGGCGATCGACATTTGGAAACAAGCTACGTACATGCTTGGCAGTTCTATGAAGTCCTTGAGCTAAGCATGTCAAATGCAACATTTTGGGGAATAAAACTTTAAGTCACAAACAGAAGAAAATTCTTGTGTTTTATACCTTCTGGCCAGTAATAGTTGAGCTGTTTGACTTCTCCAATAATTCCGATGTCAACAAATACTTTGATGGTTGACCTGCCTCCAGTGTAGCAATTACCACATTGGCAACATATCTCCCCACTGCACCGGTTGTTTTGTCTATTGAGATCCATATTTCTCTCATTTTCTGCACAACAATGTTGAAGTTGCTGTCAACATCATTTTACCGTAATGATGACCCGCTTGGTATATGTTCCTCTGCGTATTTCTCTAAAACACCTGAGAGATTTGTTTTCCAATTTCCACAGTGGAATTCCAGCATCAATGAATGCCTTGCACAGATCACTCAAACTCAGATTTGCGACTGGAGCCAGCAGAAAATGTAGTGAGGAGACAAACTTGGGTAATGCGTTTGGGTAGTCTGCACCCCAGCGGTATCAACAATGACTGACAGTGGTGACCCCAGTTTCGCCCCGGTGGTGGAAGTTTTCTTGTAAATTACACTCTGTCAACACGTTAATAATAACATTAATATTAACGTGTTAACATAGAAAACGTCATTGTAATCACAGTACAACTAAAGAAAATAGCACAACCTTTTAGCAAAACGGCAAAAAAGGCTGATTCAGGCACTCGATCATGAAAAAGGCATTATAGAAACATAGAAACATAGAAACATAGAAATTAGGTGCAGGAGTAGGCCATTCAGCCCTTCGAGCCTGCACCGCCATTCAATATGATCATGGCTGATGTGTAATACCCTCTGATCCCATCCCCTTAGCCACAAGGGCCACATCCAACTCACTCTTAAATATAGGAACTGGCAAAATCCTGGCTCTATCTCGGTCTTATTTCATCATGTGACTTTACCGCAATCCCTATCTTAACCGCCCTATTTATTTGTGCTGCTACTTTAGGGTAGAAATGAACCACAAAATCCCTCTACACATTAATGCTGTTAAGGGCCATGCCATTAACTGTATATTTTCTCCTTACATTTGACCTATTTATTTGTGCCTCTTTAGGGTAGAAATGAACCAAAGTTCAGCACTCACACTTGCAATGATTAGACTTCATCTGCCCTTTTCCTGCCCATATCTGTAATTGATCTATATCTTGTTATATCTTTTGACAGTCGACTTCACTATCCGTACCTCCACCAATTTTTGTGCTGTTTGCAAATGCACTAACCAACCCATCTACATTTGTGTCCAGGGCACTGATACATATCACAAACAGGTGCCAGCATCACAGACCTCTAACCAGAATAACAACTTCCACCACTCCCCTCTGCCTTTAAGGGTAAGCCAGTTATGAATTCAAACTGTTATACACTTGTATAAGATCACCTCTCAGCCTCGTTGCCCCCCATGGAATACTAAACGTCTCCATATAGCTCAGCCCCTCAAGTTCTGGCAACATAGAAACATAGAAAATAGGTGCAGGAGTAGGCCATTCAAGCCTGCACCGCTATTCAATATAATCATGGCTGATCATCCAACTCAGTATCTTGTACATGCCTTCTCTCCATACCCCCTGATCCCTTTAGCCACAAGGGCCACATCTAACTCCCTCTTAAATATAGCCAATGAACTGGCCTCAACTACCTTATGTGGCAGAGAATTCCACATTCACCACTCCATGTGAAAAATGTTTTTCTCATCTTGGTCCTAAAAGGCTTCCCCCTTATCCTTAAACTGTGACCCCTTGTTCTGGACTTCCCCAACATCTGGAACAAATTTCCTGCATCTAGCCTGTCCAACCCCTTAAAAATATTGTACGTTTCTATAAGATCCCCCCCTCAATCTTCTAAATTCTAGCGAGTACAATCCGAGTCTATCCAGTCTTTCTTCATATGAAAGTCCTGCCATCCCAGGAATCAGTCTGGTGAACCTTCTCTGTACTCCCTCTACGGCAAGAATGTCTTTCTTCAGATTAGGAGACCAAAACTGTACACAATACTCCATGTGTGGTCTCGCCAAGACCCTGTACAACCGCAGTAGAACCTCCCTGCTCTTATACGCAAATCCTTTTGCTATGAATGCTAACACACCATTCGCTTTCTTCACTGCCTGCTGCACCTGCATGCCTACTTTCAATGACTGGTGTACCATGGCACCCAGGTCTCGTTGCATCTCCCCTTGTCCTAATCGGCCACCATTCAGATAATATCTACTTTCCTGTTTTTGCCACCAAAGTGGACATCATATTTATGCACATTATACACATTATACTGCATCTGCCATGCATTTGCCCACTCATCCAACCTTTCCAAGTCACCTTGCAGCCTCCTAGCATCCTCCTCACAGCTAACACGGCCCCCATCTTGGTGAATCTTCTATGCATTCTTTCCATCTTAACGGCATCTTTCCTTTAGCATGGTGACGGAACACAATACTCCAAATGAAGTCTCACCAACATCTTGTACAACTGTCACATAACATCCCAATTTCTCTCCTCAATTCTCTGACTGATGAAGGCCAGCGGCCCAGCCTTCTTCAGCATTCTATCTATCTGCGATGGAACAATATATCTGTGTTCCTAGATCCATCTGTTCTACCACTCTCCAGAAGGCATAAAGTATCATTAGAAATCATTGAAACTATGAAGGTCTTGTGCTAGTTTGGCTTCCCAAAATGCAACACCCCACACATACCCGAATTAAACTCCATTAGCCATTCCTCTACCCAAGCTGATCAAGATCCTGCTGTTAATTCTTGATAAGCATCTTCGCGGTCTACAATATCACCTATTTTAGTATCCTAATCAACTATTTTAGAGTCAAAGTTGCATTACACAGGTCTGCATTTAAAACACACACATTTACATCTGCATTTATTCCATGATGATATTTCTTATGGCTGACTTTGAGCAACAAAAACAAATCTTGTCAAATTTTCTTGCTGTAATATCGATCATTAGCAAATTTGAATATTATGTAGAGTATTGTTAAGTGGCATACAGTTTGATCAGGGTTGCCATAATCATATTCTGCACAACCTCATGATGAGGAATAACTGAACTCTAGATATGTATTAAAAGTAATGTTTCAAAAAATATTATCCTATGAACATATTTTTGAAGTCGTTTCAAAGTGTATTGAAAACACGTAGAATGCAATATGTTTAGAGAACAGAATTATTTCAATGTATTAAGTTTGTTAAATAGAGTTCTAATTTGAGATTCGTATATTTAATTAAGAAAAATCAGTTTGAAAAACAAAACTTTCTTCTATGAACAACATAATCTCTTTTTTCGCCATTTTACTGCTGGCCGTAACATGCACCATACACGTAAAACGTCACCTAAATACTCTCTTGATGATCATCAGCATGCATGATATACATTTTTTTATATTATAAACACCAAAGTAAGGGAAAATCATCTCATAGTTCAACTATAAATGTTGCCTATAAATGTTGCCTACTGGGAGTTAGATAGTATTTGATGAAAACATTGTGCATGTTATAACATTAGTGTGTATTGTTAGGTGCAGGTTTATTTGCAGGTGCAGTAGCAGTGATGGAATAATTAAAATGAATACAAAGTATCACATAAACATTATGTTACTGATTAAAAAAGACATAAAGTGCTGGAGTAACTCACTGAGTCAGGCAGCATCGCTGGAAAACATGAATAAGTGATGTTTCAGGTCGGGGCACCTTGTTCACCTATACATGTTATCCACTGCTTGACCTGCCAAGTCTCTCCTGCATTTTGTCTTTTTTGTAAACCAACATATGCAGTCCTTTGTATCCACATTTTGTAACTGATCTTCACTTGTCAGATTGCATTTTTGCGTGGAAAATCTATTACTTTAAAACAGAAAGAAACCTTGAAAATCTGCATTCTCAGACATTCAGTGCTATACATGTGGATCCCAGCAAGGATGTCATTTGTATTCTCAGTTGGCTAAGAACATTGTGAATAAACCTTTGATCTTACCTTAATCTAAATTTAAACAATCACATTTTAAGTTTCTTCTGTTGTATTATTTCTACTAGGACAACGTCAATACAAAATAAAAATATAAAAAATACATAGGTCGGTCTTAGCAGTTAATGGAGTGCAGACTCCAAATACTTTGTAAAACTAATGTTATATCCGTTTGAAATGTATAACCTCTCTCCTTTATCCTTGGTTTTGATCCACAATTGCCTTATTATTTGATTACGGTGTTTACCCAAAATGCAGCTCTTCCATTCTTCCAAGATGCTATCAATGCAGCGTGTCTAATTATTCTAATCTTGGATTATTTAGGGACATGCGATATTGGCATAATAAAACTCATTTCTGCATTGTAACTCTTATATCTAAACTGCAAACTAACAAATTAACTCTTAAAATTCACCTGCCACTTTAACGCTACCAGGGGAAGTAGGATTCAAGAATATATTACTCAAATGAGAGAAACTCACTTACTAATAACACGAGCGGCAGGCTTGGCATTTGCATCGACCTCAATTCATAACAAAAATCCAAAATTACTCGTTACATTTGAAACCACACTGCCTCCCATGTACAAAATCACCACCAGTCTCTGTTCCACAACAGCACTGCTCATAAGCAAGGCTCGGGCAGGTCGACCACCCCACACACCAGGAGAACTACCAGAGAGAGAGAGAGGCCTTTAAAGTGATATTTCTCCTTTCCCCCACTACCCGACCGTTCACTGGCCGGAGCCCCGGGCCCATTAGTGCAGCGGACCCGCTGCTTGCCACACAATCTGCTCATCTACAAGCTGATCAGAGGCCGGGCCTGACTGGGGAGTTGCGGCCGTGAGCCGGGGCGGTGCAGGAGCAGGGGCCGGAGCAGTAACAGGGACCGGGGCGGTAGTGGGGCCGGGGCGGTGCAGTAGCCGGGGCCGGGGCGGTACAGTGGCCGGGGCCGGGGCGGCGCAGTAGTGGGGCCGGGGCGGTACAGTGGCCGGGGCCGGGGCGGTACAGTGGCCGGGGCCGGGCGGGCGCAGTAGTGGGGCCGGGGCCGGGGCGGTGCAGTAGTGGGAGCCGGGGCCGGGGCCGGTGCAGTAGCCGGGGCCGGGGCGGTAGTGGGGCCGGGGCGGTAGTGGGGCCGGGGCCGGGGCCGGGGCGGTAGTGGGGCCGGGGCCGGGGCCGGGGCCGGGGCGGCCGAGTAGTAGTTAGTGGGGCCGGGGCGGTACAGTAGCCGGGGCGGCCGCTTACCTTAAGCAGATTAGACGCCATATTAAACTTTACCGAGTCCCTCGCAGCCGCTCGCGAGATTTCAGGCAGAAGGTAGAGGGAGGGCGAGAAACTTCTAAAGTGACAGAAGATGTGAAGGGAAAAATTGTCCTCGTTGCAAAATAAATACCCCTCACATTGTCACGGCGGACGGGCTCGGGGGCGCAGTGGCGGCGCTTCTTCAACTCCAAACAAAATCCTTATTGTTTAATCCTCTCCGACCGCTATTTGTTTTTACTTTCTGCTCGGTCTAAAGTTAGCTCGGCGATAACAGAGCCATAACGGGCCGGTTCATGTGATTGCTCTCCTCCCCCCGCCTCCTCCTGCCACAGCGGGCGGCGACGGCGACGGCGACGGCCCCGGCCCCGCTCCTCCAGCCGCGCAGCCCTCGGCCGCTGCGATCACCTCCCTCCCCTCGGCGGCGGCGGCGGCGGCGGCGGCGGCGGCTCAGCAGCGCCCCCACGCTCTCGGAGGACAGCGTCTCGACCCGAAAACACCGCCTAACCACGTCCCTCAGAGATGCTGAGTTACTCCAGCACTTTATGTCTTTATTGTAAACCAGCATCTGCAGTCCCATGTGCCTCCAAAGATGCTGCCTGGCCCCTGAGTGACTCCAACAACCTTGTGTCTTTTTTTTTTTAAACCAGCACCTGCAGTCCCTTGTGCCTGCAGAGATACTGCCCGACCCGCCTTCACTCCAGCACTTTATTTCCCTTTTGTTGTAAACCAGTCCTTTGCTCCCGGCCACTCTGTGAACTGTGCGGAGATAAGGAACTACTTGAAATTGGAGAATTAGGGTTGGGTTGCAAGTTACCCAAACACCACAACCTCCAAATAAACCTCCGGCTGTTTGTTATCAGGCAACTGAACCATCCTATCACCAATTAGAGAGCGGTCCTGACCTATCATTGGAGAACCTCGGTCTGTCTTTAATTGGACTTTAGTGTAGTCTATCTTGCACTAAACCTTATTCCCATTATCCTGCATCTGTCCACTGTGAACAGCTTGATTATAATCATGTATATCATCTTTTTGCTGACAGGATAGTGTGCAACAAAACACATTTTCACTGTACCTTGGACCACATGACAATACATTCACGTGGGAGCATTGTTTTTGTCTGCACTATTTATATTGAACTTTTTTGGTAATTTATTATGGTGTTCACAGAGTACTTTGCTTACATATCCGTTGTGCTGCTACAAATAAGAATTTCATTGTATAGTAAGGAACTACAATTGCTGGTTTGCATTTGCAGTTCCTTATGTCATGAGGCAAAATCTCAAGTCAAGACTTCAGGGCGAAAATTGGGAAAAGTGGGGATAGGACAAAGCCCAGCAAGTGAGTTTTAAATAAAACGCAGTGTTTGAGTAACTCACCAGGTCAGGCAGCACCAGTGCATGGAATACCCGAGTACTCAAGCATGTTGTGTTTTTCTAAGGATTCCAGCATCTGCAGATCGCTATGAGGTTTTAATTTAATTTCCCCTCACCCCCTTTACTGTATCCCCTGGTGTACACTAATTTCTCCTGCACTCTCCCCCATCCCCTCCAACGTGACCCCACCACTCGCCACATCTTCCCATCTCCCCCCCTTCAATCATACATACATTTCCCATTCCAGAGACCCTAATTTTACTTTTATCCCCCCCCCCCCCCAAAATCTTCTGGGTTTACAATTCACTCATCTCCTTATCAAACACCCTTTTGTCTCATTTGTCGCTTACTCTACTCATCTGCCACACTGGGCAATACTGCACAGGGCAATAACAGGGCGCAGCGGTTGAGTTGATGCCTTGCAACGGCAGAGACTGATGTTTAATCCTGACTATGGATGCTGTTTATACAATGTTTGAACGTTCTCCCTGTGACCGCATGGGTATTCTCCTGGTACTCGGGTTCCCAGGGCTATCTGGACTACACTGCTTCCCACCCTAGTTCCTGTAAGGACTCTATCCCCTATTCCCAATTCCTCCGTCTACACCACATCTGTACCCAGGATGAGGTGTTCCAAACCAGGGCATTGCAGATGTCCTCATTCTTTAGGGAACAGGGGTTCCCCTCTTCTACTGCAGATGAGGCTCTCACCAGGGTCTCCTCTATATCCTGCAGCTCCGCTCTCGCTCCCCCCTCGTAATAAGGACAGAGTCTTCCTTGTCCTCACCTTCCACCCTACCAGCCATCACATACAACATATAATCCTCCCAACATTTTCGCCACCTCCAACGGGATCCCACCACTGGCCACATCTTCCCATCTCCTCCCCTTTCTGCTTTCCGCAGAGACCATTCCCCCCGTAACTCCCTGGTCAATTTGTCCCTTTTTTGTCTACCTTTGATTTTTCCAGCATCTGCAGTTCTTTCTTAAACACTCCTGGTACTCTGGTTCCCTCCCACAGTCCAAAGACGTACAGGTTTGTAGGTTAATTGGCTTCTGTTAAATTGTAAATTGTCCCTAATGTACAGTGTGATCACTGGTCGACCTGGTGGGCCAAAGGGCCCGTTTCCACGTTATATTTCTAAAGTCTAAACTTAACCAAAAAAATGCAGATAACCAGTTTGTATCAGAATTGGACAGTCGTAATGAAAGATCCCAAACTCTAATGTTAACAGTTTTTCCCATTCCACTGCTGCGTCTTGCTGGACATGTTCAGTATTCTCCTTTATTTTAGATTTCCAGCAACTGCAGTGTTTTGCATCTTGTGGTTCTAGCAGCTGTGTTTCTCTATCCCGCCTGCCCTCATTCGTCTTTCTTCTGTCTGCATCACATCCATGGGCCAGCTGCTTTTAACAACTTTCATCACCATTTCTCAACCGCCACCAACACCATTTGTGGTAATCGGTTCCTTTGGTTCTACTGTGCAAGCTCCAAAGACCGAGCAGCTTATGTCCCCTTTTTCACATGTTCATGGGCATGCCAGGAATTCAGGCTATATAGAGCATGTAGAAAGTAAGGCAGCACAAAATGGGCTTCAAAGTCAAGACAAGTGATCAAATCATAAATATAGACATAAAAGTCAATAGACAATAGACAATAGGTGCAGGAGTAGTCCATTCGGCCCTTCAAGCAAACCATACCCATGATTAAAAAAAGGAATCATAAAATAAACATCAACAGTTGCATTTAACCAAAAATCATTATTTTTTTCTCTCCATAGTGTTAACTGACCTGTTAAGTACTTTAAATATTTTCTTTATTTTTGTACGATTGTTATACCATCTTATCAAAGTAAAATGTCTGGAGGTGCTTCACAGAGTATACAACAAAAGTTAATACTGAATCTGTCTTTCATTGGCAGAGTCATCCAATGAAGTTACAGGCTGAAAGGTTTCAGCAATATCCACCCAGTCCACACTGACCAGCAATCACCCATACAGTAGATCTATCCTGCACAGCCGGGGCAATTTATAGAAACCGATTAACCTACAAACCTGTACATTTATGGAATGTAGAATGTAGTGCGAGAAACCCGGAGCACCCGGTGAAAACCCATGCAGTCACAGGGCGTTCAAACAAATTCAGTACAGACAGCACCCATAGGCAGGATCGAATCCGGGTCTCTGGTGCTGTAAGGCAGCAACTGTACCACTGTGTTGCCAAATTCCCCTTGCATCTAAAGATATGTTGGTTGATTGATTGGCTAGTGTAAATTACTCCATAGTGTCAGTAAATAGTACAAGAATTAACGTCGCGTTGACGGGAAGTGAGAGATAATAGCTGCAGTCCTACAGCAGATGAGGACTCTGTGGGAGCTGGCATGCACCAAATGGCCTCCTTATGTGATCTGGAATGTAAACTCAGCTGCCCATATCCTAACTTGCATCTGCCTTGTAATTACCACTTTGTTGGCTGAACAGCCTTCAATCGATCCCAATCTAGCAATTTAAAAATGTAGGTCTTTGTTTAATAATTCCTTCATGGCTTTGCTGATCCGGTTATGTTTCTCAATAAAATCCTTCCGCCCTAACATTCTGCGATCTTTGCATTCCACTAGCTGTCTTCTTGTGCATGCTTAGCTTTAGTTCTTTCACATCTGCCATTTGTGTCTTCAGCTGCCAAGATCCCATGCTGTGAAATTCCCACCGGCAGCCTCTTGGGCTCTCCCCCCATCATTCTTCAAGGCTCTGCTAAAACTTTTCTGGCTCCCCCCAATAAAAATGAGTTTCAACATTAACATTTGTTTGATACTCTAAGTTCCTCCTTTCCTACCCATTCCATCCAGGTGCGCACCCATTTCCCCCACTATTTCACCCCCTCTTTCCCCATCCCCTTCCACCTTAATCCTTTATTTCGCTTCAGATTTCACTCCTCCTCTCATTATCCGACACCCCTTTGTCTCCTTTTCCTTTCTGGCCTTTGTCCATCCATTTACTACTCTAAATTCCTTCATCTGTATTCACATCATTTCCCAGGCTTTGTCCCACAACTACTTCTTTTCCAGCTTTATCCCGCCTTACCAGAGGTGACCAAAACATTGCCTGTCCACATCCTCCAGAGACTCTGCCTGACCCTCTGATTCACTCCAGCACCTGGTGTTTTAAAACAAATCGCACTTGACCCGACTTCAATCTCCAACTTGCGGGTTGTGCAAAAGAATTTCACTGTGCTGTGCATCTGTGACAATAAAGAACCACTGAAACACCCCGGACCAGTGCCGTCACCACCAGGACAAAGGCCTATATGGCCTTTAAGACTCAAACATATTTTAAACAAATTCTAGACTTGAACGCTACAAAATGGTGCAGGATTGTCACCGATCTGAATGCAAAAAATGTCACAGTACTTGGGTACACGCCAGTACTATAAAGTACCACTGATACCCAAAGTCTCGCTGATTTATCTCCGCTGCTTGGCCCCCATCATCCTAGAGGTGTCGCTGTTGATGGTGTTCTACAAGGGATAGGTCGGCTACAGGCCCTGCCCACCAAAGATTATAGATTATAGCTCCTCTAGTATCTTTGCTGCCCACTCTGCAAGCTGGCCCTTTGACAGCTCATTCTGCCTGAGTGACGTTTCGATCCCAACACGAAACGTAACCCATCCATGTTCTCCAGAGATGCTGCCTAACCCGCTGAGTTATTCCATCCAGCACTCTGTGCCCCATCTTCTCAGCAGGCCACGTCCATTGTTTCCAAGTCGTTGATGGACATCTGAACAATATTTAATTTAAATACAATTTACAAAAAACACAGAATGCAAATTTAAGGCAATCACTTGAACACATCTATACTTACTTTTCTTGTGAAGATTGGTGATCCTATCTGAATATTGTATGTCATTTCTCTCAACGAACCTAATGACTGAGCCCCTACAATCCTTCAGAGTAGAGTATTCGTAACATTCATCATCTTTGGAAAAAAAATGTCCTCTCAGTCCCAAACGGCACAACCCTTATTCAAAGACATGACCCCGGGGAAACAACCTCCCTGCGCCCATCCCATGTAATCTTGTAAAAATATTGTGTCAACAAGATTTCCTCTCATTCTTCTAAACTCAAGAATGCAGCTGTGTCTCTAAAAAGTCTCCAGCTTCAAGAACAACTTATTTTCATCAACCATCAGGTTCTTGAACCACCTCAGTACCTAGCCATTACAGACTACGGTGGCTCTACATACGTTGGTTTGTGCACTGTCATGACTTAGATTAACTGATAATTTATTGTATATTTATTGTTCCAATTAATGTGCCTGTAAAGCTGCAACAAGTTTTACAGTTTTTCAGTTCATATCCGATGAAAATGACAAATAAACACACAACTTGACTTAACAATAATGGAGCATGAAAATGGATCAAGTATTCAGTGTTAATAATGGAAGTAGTACACTGACAGATTGAAGGCAATATGTAAACCATGGGAATATTTACTCCAGTGCCATGCCAATGTAACTACATTTTGTGCTTGTAATTAATTGATTATTTACACAAATGGGGAAATTTGTGTAAAATGTATATTGAAAATTTATATTCAGAATTATATTCAATCCTATTCACATTCATTATCCTTTCAGAACTGCAGTAGGCCCAGTGCATAATCAAGCAGAGACCTCATCTACTCACAAAAGCTGCCCTTCATTAACACCTCCACCACAGCTAACAATGGACCATTGTGGGTTCCTTGGCCATTGATTTGGCCGGCTCTGATTTGTTCTGTACCTTTTCATACCTCTAGAAAAAACGTCCAGACTTACCTGATGCCCTGAGTACCTACGGCTGGCATTACGAGCCGCTATGAAATATCTACGATCGCCTATGGCCTCATACGGACATTCTCCGAGTTTGAATCGAGGGGAAAACTCAGGAGAATTCGTGAGTAACTCAGGAGAGTGGGACAGGGGCTTAAGGTTGCAATTCTACCGCTGCACTACGGTGCAGCCCCTCTGTCATTGAGAAAAATGCAGTGGTACCTTATAAAAGGGTCAACGTGTGTTTCACTGGTATGTTATCAGTACTGAAGGTACACTGTTGGACAGTTATAGTTTCTGTGTATATTAGTTCCATAGAAAAATTAATAAAACTACTCAGATTTTAGTCAAAATGCTAAGTGCTATGATATCCGTGCTTTTACTATGTACAATTTTGGGGTATTCAAAAATATGACAGGGAACTGCACACAAATTAACAAATATAGAATTGTAATGCACAGAAACAGGTCCTTCAGCCCACATTATCTGTGCCAAAAACACATGGCCAAAAATAAAATTAAGTGGTCCCCTTTATGTTAATGGACTGTGTTCGAAAGGTATATCCAATGTATTATCCTGCAACAATGTTGACTCATCTTGTTTAGAATTTGCAGTAGATTGTTAAAACCAGTTTGAAATAAATGACAGTTGCAGTTTGTTGACATGTACATTTGTAGTTTTCACAGGTTTGATATTTTTCTGCATAAGAGAACGGACAACATCAACTTAGATAAGATTCTGTCCGTTTGTAAGAGAAATCCTGTTTTCCAAATACAATAGCATATTAACAAACTGAAGAAGTGTACAGAAATATATATATTACATACAAGAATATAGGATTCAAGAAATCCCTTGCAAATTATCTGTAAAACCTCAACAATTTTCATAACCTTTCACCATTAAATCAATCTTCAATGTTGCAAGTAAAAGACCAGATTGTGTTTGCTTTCCGATACAGATAAGGGCAAACAAAAAATAAAATATGTGCTTCCCTTAGCAGAAGGAATATTGTCATTAATTACTTAAATGAGCCTCATACGGACTGATGAGCATGATATTCACACTTGTTTCCAAACTCTTGACTTGTATAACTCAGTCTAAACATTCCATTTATTGATCAGGCATCTGGAATAATGTGGAGCTTCCTAATAATTATGTTATTTCTTGCACAACGGTAAATGTCTTATTTTAATTGCTGTTGTCCATTATCTCTCTTTCCATAGCTGATTAGTTCCAGGAGTTAGACACAGGTACTGGCGTAACTCAGAGTAGGTCAGGCAGCATCTCTGGAGAAAAAGGATGGATGATGTTTTGGGTTGGGACCTTTCTTCAGACCCAATCTGAAACGTCACCCATTATTTCCCCCCCCCCCCCCCCCCCAGAGATGCTGCCTAACCCACTGAGTTACTTCAGTAATTTGTGTCTATCTTTGGTATAAACCAGCATCTGCAGTTCTTTGTTTCTACTGGTTTCAGTAGTTACCAGAACAATAAAAACGCCATACCTCCTGTATGGACGAGCAGTTCTGGAAGAAAATTACAAAACAATGGCGATTGTGGCAAATTAAATCCTCAAGGTTATGGTTTTTTAAATTGATAAACAAATGCATTTATTTCATTATGATTAACTTCCAAGCATCTTCAAACACAACCAAACGAGTTATTTGAAACCCAAGAAGCATTTGTTGACACCTTATGGGAAATCACATCTGAATGCCTAATTTCTTTGAGAGCACACCCAACTTTGCTATATATTAAATCCAAAACATTACATGTAAAGAATCAATTCCCCTAAAAATGGGGAATACAAGCATAATATTTCAAAAGGCTATTGTCAGAGCTGTTTATTTTAAAATAAACCGTTAAGATTCACCACATTTCAAAAATTAGAGATAACATTATCATATGCTTATGACAATTTTGATATGAATCATCAACAATGCACAGAATATTCAATGTTCCCGCCACAATTTTGGTTGTAATAACATTTACTATTGTCTTCAATACAATTTTCAACAAGAATATAGAAATTAGCTATTGGAAAATATAGTTTTTTTAGATCAGAACTCACTTTTAAAATTTGAGGATAAACAGAGTCAATGTCTACACATAACCAAAACAAATGTTTATTTTGGACAACAAAATAAAAATATTGACATTCAATAATTTATACCTTACTTTGACGTTTATTCATAAGTACAATTGTTGAAATTCATTTATGAATGAAATCATTGTAGTAGAATACAAGTGTCGATTGCTACATTTTAAAATAGTATAAATGAACATGAATAATTTCCACCTTGCCTCAAGATAACTAAATAACAAGCTCCCAAGCTTCTGGTGAATGTTTTTGAACGGTTTACATCCGGCTATGTTTTACCTTCTGATTTTCATTTTCTACCGAAAACAGTTCCATTGGCCATGATCAAAAAATGTGTAATTGAAGTGTGACAATTAAAATAATGAAAGTAATTTAAACATTTCTACAAAGGAATGTCATGTAAATGTTTGGTCATGTCGAAAAATCAATACTTTAATTGGCTAAGTAGATTTGTCTTTTAATAGAGATATGAGGAACTGTCGATGCTGGTTTTTAAAAAAAGACACAAAGTACCGGAGTAACTCAGCAGGTCAAGTGGCATCTCTGTAGAACACAGACAGGTGTGATTTCGAGTCAGGTGTTTTCTTCAGACTGAAGAAGATTTCGAACCCAAAACATCACCTTCCCATGTTCTCCAGAGATGCTGCCTAACCTGCTGAGTTACTTCAGCACTGTATTAATATTAATACTTCAGTTCAACCAAAGATCAGAGCCTTGTTCAACATTTGGGCCGTTTATTTGCTACTTTTTGCTTAATAATCACTCTCGCGAGAGATACATGTACAACAGATATATGTGCAACAGATATATAAACCAAATGTCAAAGAAATTAGAAATCCAAAATTAATCCAGGAAGACAGGCAGCAGTTGTGGAAGGAATTAACACCTTAGGTTAATGATGCTGAGTGACTTATTGAGTATTTCCAGCATTTACTATTCTTAGACACCAAATATAAATTGGTTCTATTGAATATATTCATTAGCCTGGATGATCATCACTGATCAACGTCTGTCTCCTCCTGCTCAATAGAGGCACACATGGAGTTTAATGTTATATTAAAAGAGATGGATTTAAAAGCTTTAAAAATATTTAACTTCTATGATACATAAAATGGAGCGAATAAAACCCACCTTACCTAACAATAAATTATTTGAGATCAATTGGAGACCAAGAACTTCAGAATTTCACCACTCCTCCGACATTTTAAATATCAAGAACACCACGATTTTGATGTGGGTAAATGAACAATATCTTGGGAGGTAGAAATTCATTCTTGGTCGCATGCACTACATACAGAATATAATAATGTAGTGAAATTTGGCTTACTGAATTTTGGCAGCAGAGTACAAGTACGTATCCCTGTATTTTATGTTTTTAGCACGGGGAAAATCGACTCTTTTGTCTTTCTTGTCTAAATTCGCAGTTTACCACAGCTGGGTTTAGTTAAATCTGATCTGATAGGCAAAACAACTCGATTTAAAAGACTTGCAAATTCAGACACTCATTTACTTATAAGCATTTCACATTTGACTTCAGAAAAAAAGAGGCTTGCGTGCCAAAGGTTAGTTAGTGCATACTTATCAAACGCCATAGGACTGTTTAAATTTTGCCTATATTTTTTTGGTTTGCAGTAATTATCAACAATTATGTGAAGGAAGTGAGAAAGTGCAATAAAGGATGCATGGCCTACAGAAAACAGCAGGGTATCGCAATACTTTTGGAGGATTGAAAGGGTACTGGATATAACAACTTGCCCATTGCAGTAATATTCAAGTCCTCTGTAACCATCACAATTGGGTCAAGTTTACACTTGGTGCCATCACTGCATTCTCCATTCACATCCCCATTACATATTGCAAATTTTGGAAGTATTATTTAACAGCCATAACAGTCTCACGTCTTTCCAAAAATCTACAAAAAGACAGCAGTTTGCAATTGTGAACTGTAGCCTTAAAAGCAATAAGCTGAACACCCATATGCCATGCCAATACTCATTAAATTCCCATGTTATTAAATAATATTGGTTCACAAAAGAACCTAGTGCATGACTCTAAACAGAGGCCAACATCTTTGTGCATATAACCAAGTTGCTGGCTTGTCTGAGCCAGAAATGTTGTTGGCAATTCACGGCAGTTTTGAAACCCCAGTTAACAGCACAATTTATCTTATTTAAAAATATATACGTATATGTAAATATATACGTATTTATTGTAATATGTTTTCATTTGCTACTCCTTTTAACTCTTGAATTTTTCATCCATTGACATCTTATTAGCCACAATTAGACATCAAAGGCCCTAATCCAAATCTTGGCAAAACATTCACAATTCATAAACTTTACGTAAAGGCTGGGGATTTAAGGAATTGCACAAAAAAAAAAAATCTGCTTCTACAAAGTAAAACCTGTAACTTAAACTGAAGTATTTCTGCTCTCACATTCCTAAAATCTACTCAAACTTTTCTGAAATGGACAAAACCATACTTAAATCATTGCTTAGGGTAAACGGCTCATATCAAATATACATGTTTATTAAACCTTTATATATCCTGTCCCATAGATTGGCTGACCTTACAGTAAGGCAACACTCCAAAAATAAAACTTGATTTTACAGTGCAAAAAAATACACTATTGCTATTAAAGTCAGCAACTATTGAAAATAAAATATGTACATTTCATGTTGGAGAAGCTCCGTAGCCTAATTGAGGTACTTACTTTCCAATGAACTATATTTAATTAATTCTATACTAAGTCTAGGATGAACCCCAGTAAATTTGTTGATGTAAGCTTGCACAAATGGCTAAAGTACATTAAGCAATTCTTTGGAATGTTGGGTTATCGAACCCCAATAATTAACAAAGGCACCTTCTTCCAGGCTGCACAGCTTCCTCAGAAGAGTGAACAACATTTGGAACCACACCACTCTTAACACCTTCCCATCCTTCTTGGATGGAGATGTTGCCTTTTTTGAGCAGCTCATATATCTCCTGGGTTAGAACAGTGAAAGACTCCTCCACGTTGGTCGAAATCCTTTGCAGAGGTCTCAATGTATTTCATACCCGATACTGCCGCAAGTTTCTCTGCCTCTTCCTTTGAAACTTTCCGTTGGGTCACCAAGTCACATTTGTGTCCAACCAGCAGAAATATGATTTGGAATGGCTGAACGTGCATCTTTGCTTCCTCCAACCAGTCACGGACATGTTCAAATGACCTCCGATTTGTAATGTCGAATACAAGTAGCCCACCGACTGAATTGCGGTAATACGAACGAGTTATAGACCTGAGAGGAATTGAAATAAAGAGTAGAATTTAACCAATTATTTCAAAACTGAGCAGCGCTCAGGGATGATGTACAACTAACAATGTTAATGCTAATACTTTAGTTTGCTTTTAGGAAAATATGAAAGTAAAGTTTTAGTTTAGTTTAGAGATACTGCATGGAAACACACCCTTCAGCCCACCAGGTTCACGCTGACCATCAATCATCCATACTAAGGGCAATTTACAGAAGCCAAATAACCTACAAACCTACACATCTTTGGAATGTGGGAGGAAACTGGAACATCCGGAGAAAACCCACGCAGTTAGGTGCTGTCTGTATGGCTTTTGTCCATTCTCCCTGTGGCCGCGTGGATTTTCTCTGGATGCTCTTGTTTCCTTCCACACTCCAAAGATGTACAGGTTTGTAGGTTTTACTTCTGTAAATTGTCCCCAAGTGTGTAGGAGAGGAATGGTGAGAATGATTGATCGCTGATCAGTACGGACTCAGTCGGCTGAAGGGCCTGTTTCCAAGCTGTATCTCTAAACTAAGCTAAAGATGTTCCCACTCAGCAGCCTCCCTCTCTGCCCCCCAGCATTTGATGCAAAAACAAAAAAAATCCAGCAAAACAAAATGTATTCAAATAATCTCAAAAGACAAAGGTAAACTACACATCATTCATTTTTCAGCACCTATAAATCAAGCTGCAGCTATAGAAACAGCTATCTGTAGAAACACAAAGGTAGACAAAAGTGCTGGAGAAACTCAGTGGGTGTAGCAGCATCTATGGAGGGAAGGAAATAGGCAACGTTTCGGGCCGAAGCCCTTCTTCAGAAACGTTGCCTATTTCCTTCACTCCATAGATGCTGCTGCACCCACTGAGTTTCGATCCAGCACTTTTGTCTACCTTTGATTTTCCAGCATTTGCAGTTCCTTCTTAAACACATCTGTAGAAACACAATAGGCATTATACAATTATATATTTCTTCATGTTTCATATATGTTTGTTCTAAAGAGTACTCTAATAGACAGGTCTGAAGAAGGGTCTCGACCTGAAGCTTCACATTTCCTTTTCTCCAGAGATGCTGCCTGACCTGCTGAGTTACTCCAGCATTTTGTGTCTATCTTTGCTGTAAATCAGGATCTGCACTCATTCCAAAACTCAACATGTATTGCTTGCTATCGGGAAAGAAATGTTAAGGCTTGACCATGATTCAGTTCAAGCATTCTCAAAGATCTCAAGAGTGTTAGGAACCCCCCAACAGATGATTCTTTCTGATCATCTGTATTATTTATTTTTTACTTATAAGAAAGAATCAAGTCAGGGGTTCAGCATCTTAGGAATGTAGCAAAAAACACAATCTTTGGTTGGAAAGTGTTGATGAATTTTTGTAACTTTTAAAAGTTAAGTGCATAAGAAACAGAACACTTGAAATGAGCCAAAACTAAAGCAATTATAAATAAATATACCACATTCCCCTGACAATATTGTAATTTGATCACTTGATACAGGAACTGAAAACATCACTTCCTAATTCACAAAATAAAAACTGTACTATATTTAAAATTAAACTTTTCGCACCAGAGGTCCCATTTGAAATTAAGATTAAGTTTCACATTTTGAAAATTGTGTTTTAAATTTACACACCTGAAAGCATTGCCAATTTCAGTCTAAAACACCATCCTCATACTGGTTTTTCAAAACACAAAATGTGGGAGTCCTTACATTAAAGGATATCCACAGCAAAGATGCAGATCACAAAAAGCCTTTGTAGGAAGTTACTACATTGGGCTTCTCATTGTTTGTCTTCTTAATGGCTTTTCAGTCTGAAGAAGGGTTCCGACCCAAAACGTCACCTATTCCTTTTCTCCAGAGATGCTGCTTGACCTGCCGAGTTACTCCAGCATTTTGTGTCTATCTTCGGTATAAACTAACATCTCCAGTTCCTTCCTACACTTAATGGTTAAACCAACATCCATCTGAAGATGACCATAAGATTGGTGTACTGTGTTCCTACTTTGTAAGAAAGTGACACAGCCTCATTTCCTGTGAAAACCATTGCTATACGTGGTTACGGTATATGTTCACTTATATGGACATTGAGAGCAAATGCTTGATCAATAATAAAGCATATTATAAGAAATATCATAGTCGCTAGCTTTATAAATTGGTGTATAGAGTAAAGGATGTGTCATATGGCAGGGCTCTCATTTAACTTTTTTTCTTTGTTTCCAGCCGGGCAACTTAGGCAGCATTTTAGGTTGCCAAATGACAGTTTAAGTGGTCATTTAAGACGGCTTGCATGACGCGTGCGATAATGTGCTCGGACGAAGTGCGTAGCTACCAGTCGGAATTATGCTCAATGAAGCATTCACATATTATTTCTGCTTCAAATAAAGTCACAAACTAAACATATTCACCACTCAAGACATGATATATACCACAATGACATGCAGCAAAATTATAATATAGTATCTCAACTCTTTTTACACGTTGCAATGAATGCAATTTCTATTATTTCTTTCCACTTCCAAATAAAAATGTGGTTGGATTATTAGCGTATGATCAACCTTGGTGAGACCAGGAGCAGGCTTGGCGATCGCTTCACACAACACCGCCACCAATCTGATCTCCCGGTGGCTCAGCACTTCAACTCCCCCTCCCATTCCGAATCCGACCTTTCTGTCCTGGGCCTCCTCCATGGCCAGAATAAGGCAAACTGCAAATTGGAGGAACAGCACCTCATATTTCGCTTGGGTAGTTTACACCCCAGTGGTATGAACGTTGGCTTCTCCAATTTCAGATAGTCCTTGCTTTCTCCCTCCTTCCTCTCCCATTCCCAGCTCTCTCAGTCTATTGTCTCCGCCTCTTCCTTTCTTTTTCCCGCGCCCCGCCCCGACATGAAGAAGGGTCTCGACCCGATACGTTGCCTATTCCTTCGCTCCATAGATGCTGCCTCACCCGCTGATGTTCTCCAGCTTTTTTGTCTACCACCCATTCACACAAGTTCTGTTATCCCACTTTCCTCACCCGCTTCCTACACATTAGGGGTAATTTTACAGACAAGTTAACCTACAAAGCCAATGCATCTTTGGGATGTGGGAGGAAACCCAAACGCTTGCATGGAGAATGTGCAAATTCAACACAGCTGGTGCCTGAGGACAGGATCGAACACAGATTTCTGGCATGTGAGGCAGCAAGTCAACCAGCTGTGCCACTATATTTTGTTTTCCAACACACAAAAAACTATACGTTGATAACTTTGGTTACTAAAAAAGACTATCCATTTTCAGTCTTAAATCTCAGCGTTACGCTATGTCCCCCTTTACAGCTACTTTATGTTTTAATTCAGTTCAAGACTATGGGGCAGTACATTGGCCATAAAGTTGCTGCCTACAAGTGCCAGAGACCCAGAATTGATCCTAAATATGGATGCTGTCTGTATGGAGTTTGCTCCCTTTTCCTTTGATCGCATGGGTTTTCTCTGTGTCCTCTTGTTTCCTTTCACATTCCAAAGGTGTGCAGGAGCCTTTTTCAGACCCAACCCAAAACATAATATTTTCCTTTCGTACAGATATTCTATCTGACCTGTTGAGTTACTACAGCTTTTTGTGTCCATCATCAGTTTAAACCAGCATCTGCAGTTTCTTCCTACACACTTGATACTATATGATAGAACTTTATTAATCCCAGGAGGGAAATTGTGTGTGTATATATATTATACACACACACACTTATATACAGTGGCTTGCAAAAGTTTTCATACTCCTTGAACTTTTCCACATTTTGTCACGTTACAACCACAAACGTAAATGTATTTTATTGGGATTTTATAACCATATAACAATTACAGCACGGAAACAGGCCCTCTCGGCCCTTCCAGTCCGTGCCGACCATTTGTTTTCCCCTAGTCCCATCTACCTGCACTCAGACCATACCCCTCCATTCCCTTCACGTCCATATACCTATCCACTTTAGTCTTAAATGTTAAAATCGATCCTGCCTCCACCACTTCTGCTGGAAGCTCATTCCACACAGCCACTGAGTAAAGAAGTTCCCCCTCACGTTACCCCGAAACTTCTGTCTCTTAATTCTCATGTCAAATGTGATAGACCAACACAAAGTGGCGCATAATTATGAAGTGGAAGGAAAATGATACATGGTTTTCACATTTTTTTACAAATAAAAAACTGAAAAGTGTGGCATGCAAAAGTATTCAGCCCCCTTTACTCCGTTACCCCTAAATAAAATCCAGTGCAACCAATTGCCTTCAGAAGTCACCTAATTAGTAAATAGAGTCCACTTGTGTGTAATCTTATCTCAGTATAAATACAGATGTTCTGTGAAGGCCTCAGAGGGTTGTTACAGAACATTAGTGAACAAACAGCATCATGAAGCCCAAGGAATACACCAGACAGGTGTAAAGTTGTGGAGAAGTTTAAAGCAGGGTTAGGTTATAAAAAAACCCCAAGCTTTGAACATCTCACGGAGCACTGTTCAATCCATCATCCGAAAATGGAAAGAGTATGGCACAACTGGAAACCTACTAAGACATGGCCGTCCACCTAAACTGACAGGCCGGGCAAGGAGAGCATTGATCAGAGAAGCTGCCAACAGGCCCATGGTAACTCTGGAGGAGCTGCAGAGATCCACAGCTCAGGTGGGAGAATCTGTCCACAGATCTGTCCAACTATTAGTCGTGCACTCCACAAATCGGGCCTTTATGGAAGAGTGGCAAGAAGAAAGCCATTGTTGAAACAAAGCCATAAGAAGTTCCGTTTGCAGTTTGCCACAAGCCATGTGGGGGACACAGCAAACATGTGGAGGAAGGTGATCTGGTCTGATGAGACCAAAATTGAAGTTTTTGGCCTAAATGCAAAACGCTATGTATGGCGGAAAACTAACACTGCACATCACCCTGAACACACCATCCCCACTGTGAAACATGGTGGTGGCAGCATCATGCTGTGGGGATGCGTTTCTTCAGCAGGGCAGGGAAGCTGGTCAGAGTTGATGGGAAGATGGATAGAGCCAAATACAGGGCAATCTTGGAAGAAAACCTGTTAAGCGTCTACAAAAGACTTGAGACTGGGGCGGAGGTTCGCCTTCCAGCAGGACAACGACCCTAAACATACAGCCAGAGCTAGAATTGAATGGTTTAGATCAAAGCATATTCATGTGTTAGAATCGCCCAGGCAAAGTCCAGACCTAAATCCAATTGAGAATCTCTGGCAAGACTTGAAAATTGCTGTTCACAGACGCTCTCCTTCCAATCTGACTGAGCTTGAGCTATTTTGCAAAGAAGAATGGGCAAAAATTTCAGTCTCTAGATGTGCAAAGCTGGTAGAGACATACCCCAAAAGACTTGCAGCTGTAGTTGCAGCGAAAGGTGGTTCTACAAAGTATTGACTCAGCGGGGCAGAATACTTTTGCACGCCACACTTTTCAGTTTTTTATTTGTAATAACATTTGGAAACCATGTATCATTTTCCTTCCACTTCACAATAATGCACCACTTTGTGTTGGTCTATCACATAAAATCCCAATAAAATACATTTACGTTTGTGGTTGTAACATGACAAAATGTGGAAAAGTTCAAGGGGTATAAAAACTTTTGCAAACCACTGTATATATGGGACGTCAGAGAATAAACCACTCTTGACTTACATCGCTAATGTGTGGGATGGAACTAGTCTACGGATGATCGGTGATCGGCGTGGACTCGGTGGACCTGTTTCCACATTGTATCTTTAAATTAAACTAAAAACACTAAAACCAGAAGGAGTCTAAAGAAGTGTCTCTACCCAAAATGTCACCCAATTTCTTCTATCCAGAGATGCTGACTGCTCAATGGAGTTACCCCGCACAATTAAAGCATGGAATAGTCTTCACCCTACCATAGATACCCAACCAGACGCAACTAAATTTAATGTAGCTCTTTTTTCCCCAAGAACCCTTTTTTGCTTAAGTCCAAGTCGAGAGTCAAGAGAGTTTTATTGTCACGTGTCCCAGATAGGACAATGACATTCTTGCTTGCTGCAGCACAACAGAATATGTAAACATAATACAGAACAGGACATTAAAGTTCGGTGTGCCTATATACCATAGACCATATATATACACAATAAATAAACAGATAAAGTGCAATAGGCTGTTATTGTTCAGAGTTTGGAGTTTGGTGATGGACCCTCCACCACCTCCAGTTTAGATTCCATTTTGAATATTTTTGGAGGACCAGGAAACAAAGAAGCAAGAGTTACTCCAGGGAGTTAATCCAGCTCCAGGGAGTGATTCTGTATTGGGTTTCAGTGGTCGCGGCGAGGTGGCGACCGGACAGCAATGGCAGCCAGATCTCCAACAATGCCAAGGGAGGAAGAAAGTCCCCGTCGCCGACCAGTTGCCGTGGCAGTGCGCATGTGCAGGGCGGTCGGCCGTGCCGACAGAGGAGGAGCGTCCGGAAAGAGGAGACCCAGACACGGATGGCGGGCGGAGACGGAGAGTGACAGAGAGAGAGAGATAGTGAGGGGGGGCCGTCAGAGTTGAACGGCAGGTGTCCCAGGTGCTTGCCAAGCCGGGCAAAATGGCACGGTTTTTTGGTTGCCCGGCGTGACTTTAGATGGCCATTGGCACCCGGTCAACCGTTAATTTTGAGTCATGTATGAATAATTTAGGACAGAAGACATGGAACTCCATTGTAAAGACAGCAGGTATCCTACGATCTAAAACAGGAAATTATGTTGAACATTTGCATGCTCACTTTATACATGTATTCAAATTTTATCTAGGTTAGAGAAAAAAAAATGCATTCACCATGTGTTCCAAATTCAACTTCATCAATATGGTATGTCCAAATGTATGAACCATTATGGACAAAAATGGGCAAGCGTTAGTAAACAAGACATTGTTGCTTCAGTTTGAACAGGGCTGAGAACTAAGAATGCCTGATAATAGATGATAGAATGTTTTAACTCTAACCCAGTGTTCAAGTGTAAGAGTATCTTACTAAACACAATCTGGATAGAAATGTATAGAATTACCCAAAATTTGATGAGGCATAAAGGAGCCAGGATTTAGCAGTTGTTTGATTATTGAATAGGCAATAGTCCCACTTCACCTTAATAAGACATGTGTTGTAAATAAAACAAGATTGTACCTCTGTAATACTGTATTACTGTTGAGTCATTTATTGAGGCATTTGGCGCAGTATTTCACAAGACATGGCAGTGGACCATTCCCAACAAGAATTACTTTAGCGATACTGTGTGGAAACCGGTCCTTCGGTCCACCGACTCCACACTGACTAGCGATCATCCATACATTAGTTCTATCCAACATAAGGGACAATTTACAGAAGCCATTTAACCCAAAAACCTGCACATATTTGGAATGTGGGAGGAAACCCACTTGGTCACAGGGAGAACATACAAACTCCATACAGACAGCACCGTAATCAGGATGGAATTGGGGTCTCTGGCGCTGTTAGGCTGCAACTCTACCCCAGCATCACCGTGCCACCCTAAGTACTGGAGAGGTATTTGTGAACAAACTAAACAGCACAACTGGTGCAAGATATAAATTGCTTATTGTAATCATAGGTAGTATTCACAGCTATAGCCAGGGCCGGCCTTAGGAGTTGCGGGGCCCAATTGGGAACAATTTTGGTGAGCCTCAGGTTCCCAGCCAAGGTCTGTAGATTCATAGAAATATAATTAAAGTCTATTATAGACTTTATATCTCTATGGTCGAATGGAAGGTAATCAAAATGTGCACTAAAAAATGCATGTGACTTAGTGGACCAAACAGATCTAAGCTACATTTTAATATAAAATTGCATACATGTAAGCCTACAAGTAACAAACAAAATGTGTAGATCACCTCTGAAAAGCACATAGTTACAATACCACTTGTTTTAGTGACTGTGAAATGAAAAAAAAAAGTTATTTAATTAAATAGATCCTGGAAAACCAATTACCATTGGTGAAAAACCAGTCCAGGCATTAAATGTTGGGCTTCAGCCCCATCCTACCCTTTGGGCTTCTACCACATCCTAACTTAGTTGTGTATGTTAGTTGTCTGTACGTGATGTGTGTGTGTGTTAGTTGTCTGTACGTGATGTGTGTGTGTTAGTAGTCTGTGCGTTATGTGTGTGTGGGAGGGAGGGAGGAAAGGCGGGAAGGGAGGGAGAGAAGGCGGGAAGGGAGGAAGGACAGGAGGGAGGGAAGTAGAGAGAGGGAGGGAGGAAGAGAAAGAAGGGATAGAGCGAATGAGAGAAAGGAAAAGAGAGAGGAAGGAGGGAGGGAAGGAGAGAAGGGAGGGAGGGAAGAAGGGAAGGAGAGAAAGGAGGGAGAGGGCCGGCGGCAGGAGCGGATGCCGGGGTCCGGGCGTGAGCTGAGGCCGATGTTTGTAAATGTTGCTCCAACCCCCGGCCCGGCCCTCCGTTTATTGTTCACCGTGTCTCCCCGGGGGGAGAGAGGGTTGGAGCCGGGGCTGTGTGCGTGAAGCACGGCGACTGGAGGAGCGGGAGCGAAGCCATGAGCGAATGACCCACCTCCCCCTCTATTCCCCCTCACACCCCCTTCCTTGTCTACCCCTTTCTTCCCCCTCCAGTCTCTCTCCGCCCCTCTCTCCCCCCTCCACCCGGGGTAGATCTACCCGAGCCGAGAGTAGATAACTCTGGCGCGGGGCCCAATTGGGAGCAATCGGTCCAATCAGCTTAAGGCCGGCCCTGGCTATAGCTACAAACATTTGAAATTTTAAAAAGGAAATGTCTGTGTCTGAAAGATGTTTCCCTGAAGGATAGGACAAAGTATGTGGCAACAGATTTTAGTTTTGCAATGGCCAAGGCAATCATGCTACAATAATTAAATACTCCAGACACAAATTACAGGAATACGAGAATAAGTTGACTTTAGTTTATTAATGTCATGTGTACCAAGGTAAGAGTGAAAAGCTTTTTGTTGTGTGCTATCCAGTCAGCAGAAAGACTATGCATTACAACCAAGCAGTCCACTGTGTACAGATAAAGGATACAAGGAATAAGCGTTTACAGATTGAACCTCACTCACATGAGAAGGAAATCCATCAATTAAAGGTTAACATGTTAAGAATGTTTACTAACGAGCAACAATAACTTGTTTCGGAGCACGATGGAAACAAACGGTTGAAAAACAGAGTAGAAAGGGACAATGTGAAAGAAACAAGGTGGTTTGGGAAATGAGCCAAGAGGGGCAGTGTGAAGAAACAATAACTGAATTTGATTGGGAATTTAAGGAGTTCTCTGGTATCCTTCCTTTCTTGCACTACACGCCATGAAAGCCTTCATATGTTCAAAAAAATGTTGCAGATGGCTGGGGAATTTGCATAGGCTTTTCATTGCAGACAGGAGTTACAAACCTGTTATGAAAATGTTATTTGGTTAGACCTATTAATAAGGAAATTGAATACTAACTTATGTACGATGGGGATAAGACCATAAGACATCAGAGCAGAATTAGGTCATTCAGCCCATCGAGTCTACTCCTTCGTTCAATCATGCAGATCTTGGTGAGAAGATTGTATCAATTCAGCTGTAGATGATTTTGAACACCTCAGCCTCATCTCTGGGGATAAGGATATTTCAAAGAAGGCTCCCCGTGTTATTTAACTGTCTTCAGGCCACGAGTCACAGTTCACGGTGGAAGATAATTCTGCTCCCTATCACTCTCTGGATGTTAAAAAAAACCTATGAGCCATGCATGCATTCGTGACTGGCACCAAGAGCCATCTTAAAGTAAACAATTCCAAAAATTTAGAATATACTGTCCATATCTTCCTCAGATGCCCAATATTCTGACATGCAGCACCATCATTTCAGCCAGAGATAAAGCAACATTTTCCATTTTAATGTTATAAAATTCTCTTCCTCAAATGGTGGTGGAAGCATAATCGATGAATGTTTTTAAGGTTGAGATAGATATGCCAAAGGGTGAAGGATTACTGCAGGTAGATTGGAAATGTTGGGTTGATGTTGCAGTTATATCTGCCCCATTCTTAAGTAGTGGAGCGAGTCTGGGGAGCTGTGTGGCCTACACTTGCTTCTAATTTGCATGAACCTTCATGGTTCTGTCAATTATCCAATTTAGTGCACATGAATGATCTCCTCAGTGTGAATATAGGACCAGAGGAATTGTGCATTGGTTACTTCTACTAATGTTTACATGAAGAAATGCATAGTGAGAGGCAAGTAGTTGGGGATATTGTAGATTTTTTTGCCTCATTTTTTTATGATTCTTTAGTTAGGGTTGCGGTGTGGTGACTAAAATTCTAGTAGGAAGATCTGTACTTTTTCTCAAGTGATGTTCAACAAGGATTGACCAACTGAAAAAGGGTGCAACATTTAAAAATGTCTCCGTCCCTAGGTTTTAGGAAAAAAGACCTGTGCAATTCTCTGCCACAGAAGGCAGTGGAGGCCAATTCACTGGATGTATTCAAGAGAGAGTTGGATATAGCCATTAGGGCTAATGGAATCAAGGGATATGGGGAGAAAGCAGGAATGGGGTACTGAATTCTGGATGATTTGCCATGATCATATTGAATGGCGATGCTGGCTTGAAGGGCCGAATAGCCTACTCCTGCACCTATTTTCTATGTTTCTTTGTTTTGGTATTGTATACGGTATTGTGAATAGACCACTGGTTTATGAATAGAAATCAGATTCGGAATAAACAAATCATTTTCAGAATGCTAAGTGAGATGCAACAAGAATCACTACTGGAGCTTCAGCTATTTACAATTTATATTAATGACAATATAAAAGACAGAGTGTAATGTGCTGATAGATAGATCTTCACATCAAGAAACAAGTCCCATGGTGTTCATGAAAAGTCAACATGCTTGGTTGTGCCTAGATGGTTTTATTTAATGTTTTGACAGCAATTGAATACAGGTTTCCTCATCCCAGTGTGTGCTTTAGTGATCATACATAACCAACACTACAGAGTCCAGATGAAACCAGTGCATTTCAATGACAGGCCAGTGCATATAATATATTACCTACAGAATGTACTGCCATATGAAATTAAAGCTTCTTTGGCAACATTATCTTCATGGTTTCAAGGCAGATGGTGAAGGTTAACCTGACTCAACCACAAAACATCTATATTTGACTACTATTGGGTCAAGTCCTCAAACCTCCTATATTTAAGTCTGAAGAAGGGTCTCGACCCGAAACGTCGCCTATCTCCTTCGCTCCTTAGCTGCTGCTGCACCCGCTGAGTTTCTCCAGCTTTTTGTGTATTCTCCTATATTTAACAACCCTTGAAGAATGATTTCATTACTTCTACTGCAGCAAGGCCACGTAGGAGTGAGCAATCAAGAGGTATTTATTGGAAGAGGCAAAGTCAAATCTATTTTTACGATGGACAGATGATTTGGACTGAAGACACTGGAACATAATCTTGATATGTGGTCGCAACACTAACGTTGATCTGGCTTTTAGGGGAACAGCAAAGATATCAAGGAAGACCCAAGCAAGCGAGCAAAGTGGATGCCAGATTAAATTTTAATGTGGACACATGAATAAACAAATTCAGGTGATATAACATGTAATAGGAATATACATATATTTTCAAATAAAAATAACAAAATATGATGTGAAAGATTCACAATACCACAAACCCTTCATTCAAAATATTAAAACCAAATTCATATAATAAATAATTTTATCTAAATCTATGTATTAAAAACAAAACATCCCACAAGAGATATTTAATTTTGCAAACATTTTAAAAGCATTTAGTTCACCATGCTGAGAATCATCCATACTTTACATTGAAATGTCATTAATCACATCTGCTATTCTACAGTCAAAATGTTCAAAAAAGCCAAGCGTTAAATACAAACTTGCAATGCCACAAATAAAATTTGATTTCAGTACCAGTAACTTTTTACAGGCCAACCCACGGTAAAAGGATACAAGTCAGCCATTATCTAATCAAACAGTACAAGTTTGAGAAGCTGGAATATGGCTTATTAGATTCATATATTAAGGAAACGGTCCTTTCGGCCCAACTTGCCTATACTGATAAATGCTCCTTCTAGGTTAGTCCCACCTGCCCGCGTTTGGCCCATACCCCTCTAAAACATTCCTATCCAAGTACCTGTCCAAATGTCTTTGCAATGTTGTTAAACTGTCTTTTAAATATTGTTATTGCTGGGGCGAAGGCAGGAGAGAGAATAGCGTTGAGAGGAAAAGATAGATCAGTCATGATTGAATGGCGGAGTAGACTCGATGGGCTAAATGGCCTAATTCTGCTCCTAGAATTTATGAACATGTTGTTATAAATTGAATTAGTTTCAAAAACTCTAGATTCCAGTTTTAAATATTTTATACCAGTGCAAGTTCCAGTTTGCCTTATGGGCGAACGTTTATGGACGAGTCCCAACCTGCAGCTTCAATAAAACACAGCCACTACCTTACCCCTCATTCCCAAGCTCCATCACCAGCAATGGTCAGTCCCATCCAAACACATGGTCAGTATCATCTCATCCCCCCCCCCCCAACCAGAAATATGCGAAAAGCAGAATTAAATTACTGGGATAATTACAAATACTTTTCTTACTTGTGCTGCACACAAGTGCAGCCACAGTGACAAATTAACCCGGCTGAAAATTTAAATAAACGTTTTTTTATGCAGACGCAATAAAAGCAGCCGAGTGTGGAGAGATTAATTAAAAACAACACAAATGGGCTTTCGGATCGCTTTGCAAAGTTACAATATTATTTATTTTTGATCGCTTTGCAAAGTTATATTATAATTCGCCTGTCGTTTGCAGTGATGTGGAGGAAGGACACGTCTCCCTGGAGCAAAGTCCAGCAGCATCGCCACCCCCCTCCCCGGTTTGTATTTACTTTTATTTCCACCCTCAGACGCACAACATTGATCCCGCCGCCGCGCACCTGAACCGTTCCTGGCCCGCCGTGTCCCACAGCTGCAATTTGATCCTCTTTCCCGGCTCGATTTCCACCAGCCTGGCGAAAAAGTCCACACCGACCGTGGGGTCGGACACGTCGTTGTATTTCCCGTCGGTGAACCTCCGGAGGAGGCAGGATTTGCCCACGGTCGAGTCTCCGATCACTATCAGACGGAACTGATAGATCCAAATCGCTTCCATGACATAACTTTTTCCTCTTTTCCTTTCCGCAAGGTCTTGGGGTGAAAAAAAAAAAATCGCTGTTTTGATTCAATAAATTAACAAGAAAAAAGGAAAGCGAGTAAAATGTATTTGCAAATACTGACATCAACCGGTAAATTAAAAAATAAAAACAAACTATTAATGCCGCAGGAATTCTAGTCTAGTTTTTCAGCTCCCCCACCCGTCCAACCTTCAATGCTGCAAACTCAGCTCTGAAACTGCGGCCGGAAAACCAAGCCCGGGAATAGGGGAGCGACGATTGACATTGTGATGAACATTGGTAACCTCCAGTCGCAAGTGAGAGAAGGTGGGGAGGCGGCCGCGCCGGCCAATGGTGTGCAGGAGGAGGCGGGATCCCCTGGGGAACAGCGCCTGGTGTTTTGCTCAAACGGACGCATGGACTTGCCTGACCAAAGCTGTTCACGTTTCCATGTGTAGAATGAGCACACGTTGCGCGCAGAATGTGCAACTGCCCACCCTCATGGGCAAATCGTTTGTGGACGCAATGAGAGAGAATTACGATGTGGTTACGATAAATATATCAAAAATGGGGAATACATTTAAGAGTGTTGCAGCGAAGTATTCCAGGGTTTATGTGATATGACAGTTCATCAAGGAGCGATTCTAAGCAACATAAATAATAGAACAATTCTACCAGTTTTGGTCCTGAGCTTGCTTAAGATTGCATTATTCGTGCATTATGTTTTCGGTAATTTAGAATGAGACATCACAACATCTTCATTGTTTGCCCAAGTTTTCCCTCCTAAAATTGGCCTAAATAATACAATTTGTGTAGAATGTAACATGCATTGTGGGCTCGATAGTAAGCCTAACTTAAAACATTTAGAAACCTTGGCGATGGAATTCTGCGAACGTGACCCCTGACTCATTGCCACAGGCCAAATGTTTTTTTACTACTATTGTCACTGTTTTACTGCAGTGTTGACCATAATCCACCTATAGTAGCTCAAGAAAGCAACCAAATTAGAAATGCAAACAGGAGCAAAGGATTCTGAGCAGTAAGATTTCAAATTATCTACTTTAAAATGCATAACGGGTATAGTGATGGTTAATTTACCAGTTCAATAACACAGGACCGGACTAACAATCCAGCAACAGGTGATCAAATCCCATCATTGCAGCTATGGAATTTAAATTCATTTATTAATCTGGGAATGTACAAACAAAAACAATAATGATGGCATATTACCACCATTTTGGTTATTAAAATTCATGGTTCACTTTAAGTCTTCTGTTTTGCAGAAGAGGAAGTCTGCAATCTTTAACTGTTTTAAATGTAATTCACTTTCAAATGACCAGCGAGCCACTTAGTTGAACCATAAATGCTACATTAAAGTGGATAAAAAGAATAAAAGCAGATTGATCACAAATTCTCACAACGCAAGGTCACCCCAGCCCATTTGACGTTGTAAAATCTTCCTCGCATTGTTTGGGGATTGGTGCCTAGGCTTAGAGAGTTGATCGTGACGTACCAATATCACAAAGTCATATCTTATGAGAATATAGGGTTAGACTTACTTTACATCAGTCTGCCCATTCCCTCCACATATGCTGGCTGACCTGCTGAGTTCCTCCAGCACTTCGTGTTTTGCTCAAGATTCCCAGCAGTTCCCTGGACCTCATTTTCTTTTGCAATACGTGAGAAAATCCATTGGAGATGGTCGGAATGTGGTAAACGGACGGAACAAAGTAATCCTGGGAATTTTCAGCATTTAGCTCCTGTGAAGTCTCGTAATATGGTATTCATCATGTAATTGTAGAAAACGTGGCTAAAACATTTACAATTGTGTTCAGCCAGAAGTGCTGAGTGATGAACCATCTCATCTCTACCCTGAAATGCCCACATCAGGGCCTATCAAGAAATGGTTGACAGATCATTGGTTATGGGATCAATTGAGAATAATAATAATATGATGCATGAAAACATCATTGCCTTAGTACTGAATCCATCCTCTAAATCTAGTTGTACCTGTAGCCAATGCAACACAGTGACAACACTGGCATCTGGCCAAAAATATAGAACATTTTACTTGCTTTTCATGCTAGAGGTACAGCGTGGAAACAGGCCCTTTGGCCCACCAAGACCACGCTGACCAGTGATCACCCCATACACTAGCACTATCCAGCACACTAGGGATAATTTATAATTTTACAGAAGCCAATTAACCTACAAACCTAGACATCTTTGGAGTGTGGGAGGAAACATGAGCACCCGCAGTGGTGTGGTCACAGGGAGAACGGTTCCATGTGGTCACAGGGAGAACGCACAAACTCCGTACAGACAGCACCCGTAGTCAAGGATTTAATCTAGGTCTCTGGTGCTGTAAGGCAGCAAATCTACCTATTCGCCACAGTGATACTCCATTTTCTAGGCATATTCTACGTACAAAAAGCAGGACAGATCTAATGAGATTAACTACTGCCCAGTCATTCCACTCTCAGCAATGTGATGAAACAACATTACTATGAGGCTGTTCCCACTCCAGTAACCTGCTTATCCTTGCCTAGTATGTCCAATACAATCCCATCTTGTGGATTTCAGAATTTGCAGTAATTATTTAAGTAACTGATAATATAGACATAACCTGACTTACATCAGGGTTGCTTTCCGTGCACTCTTACCTAACTCAGATATTACTAAGTCGGAATTACCATCCCTGTTCCCAGCCTAAACTAACTCACGGAGTCTGAAGAAGAGTCACCAGCCGAAACATTTCCTATCCATGTTCTCTGGAGATGCTGCCTGGCCCGTTGGGTTACTCCAGCACTTTGTGTCCGTCTCTTGTGAGGCAGAGAATTCCACAGATTCGCATCTCTCTGGGTGAAATCATTTTTCTTCATCTCCGTTCTAAATGGTCTACCCCTTATTTTTAAACTGTGGACCCTGGTTCTGGACTCCCCCAACATCGGAAACATGTTTCCCGCCTCTAGCGTGTCCAATCACTTAATATTCTTCTATGTTTCAATAAGATCACCTCTCATCCTTCTAAATTCCAGAGTATACAAGCCCAGCCGCTCCATTCCATCAACATATGACAGTCCCGCCATCCCGGGAATTAACCTCGTGAACCTATGCTGCACTACCTCAATTGCAAGAATGTCCTTCCTCAAATATGGAGACAAAAACTGCACACAATACTCCAGGTGTGGTATCACTAGGGACCTGTACAACTGCAGAAGGACTCTTTGCTGTTCTCAACTCCTCTTGTTGTGAAGGCCAACATGCCATTAGTTTTCTTCACTGCCTGCTGTACCTGCATGCTTACTTTCAGTGAGTGATGAACAAGGACCCCCAGATCTCTTTGTACTTCCCCTTTTCCCAACCTGATACCATTCAGATAATAATCTGCCTCCCAATTTTGCCACCAGTGGATAACCTCACATTTATCCACATTAAACTGTATCCGCTCACACACCCAACCTGTCCAAGTCACCCTGCATTCTCATAGCATCCTCCTCACAGTTCACACTGCCACCCAGCTTTGTGTCATCTGCAAATTTGCTAATGTAACTTTGAATCCCTTCATCTAAATCATTGATGTATATTGTAAATAGCTGCGGTCCCAGCACCGAGCCTTGCGATGCTCCACTAGTCACTGCCTGCCATTCTGAAAGGGACCCGTTAATCCCTACACTTTGTTTCCTGTCTGCCAACCAATTTTCTATCCATGTCAGTACCCTACCCCCAATACCACGTGCTCCTACTAATCTCCTATGTGGGACCTTATCAAATACTTTCTGAAAGTCCAAGTACACTACATCCACTGGCTCTCCCTTGTCCATTTTCCTTGTTACATCCTCAAAAATCCAAATGTGCCGCTATTTCATCTTTTATAATTGCCTCCAGCATCTTCCCCATCACTGATATCAGGCTAACTGGTCTATAATTCCTTGTTTTCTCCCTCCCGCCTTTCTTAAAAAGTGGGATAACATTAGCTACCCTCCAATCCACAGGAACTGATCCTGAATCAAGAGAACATTGGAAAATGATCACCAATGCATCCATGATTTCTAGCCATTTCTGCCAGTTTGTCAGAGAGTATTAAAGAGATGATGATTAGAAGTATTCCAAATAACAAAAAACATCTTGCACGGTCCCTGCACAATAGTGGGCAAACCAGAGTGGAGTCACAGAATCAAAGAGGTGCTGTGGGAGATTCTGGGAAGATGACCTATCAGCAACATCAGAGAGTAGAAACAAGGAACTGAAGATGATAGTTTGCACAAAAAGACACAAATTGCTGGTTTAACTCAGCAGGTCAGACAGCATCTATGGAAAACATGGATAGGTGACACTTCTGGTTTGAAGAAGGGTCCCGACCCGAAATGTCACCCATCCATGTTCTCCAGACACAAAACGTCACCTATCCATGCTCTCCAGAGATGTTGCCTGACCCGCTGAGCTACTCTAGCACTTATGTCCTTTCAGGAATCGTTGCTGTTGTCCATTAGTTCTCTTTCCATTATCTGATATCTTATACATCTTATACCATTTGATCTTCCTTTTTGCAGGGATTTTGTGAAATAGCTCAGTTTATCAGCAACTTCAGTTCAGAACACGTGCACTCATGAGAAAGTCTCATGAGATTTAGAAAATGGTGGCAATCTTAGATTTACTGTTTGTATATACATTTTTGACTGCCATTATATTTACTAGATCACAAATGGCAGGTGTTAAGTTACTTGTTAGTATAACATGTTTCCATCTGTTTGTACAGTGTTGCATATTTCTCATTACAAGGATGGTACTGTGATTCTTCTTCTTTTCGTGTCCATCTTCTTACAAATGTTGACCTCGCTGTCATCGTCCGTCCTGAAAAGGAAGCAAGCTTCCGGCGAGAATCAGTGGAAGCCATCACTTGTGCAATAGATGATGGCGGTAGCAGAGTTAGCTCAGGATACTTCCAGTTTACAGCCCTGCGATGTGGATGCTTCTGCTATGGGGTCTGTACTGCTTTGTATATTTGTTCTTAACACCAATTATTAATTTGAGATTAGTGAGGTTGTAATTACTTTAAAGAAATGTGCTCAATGATTAACCCTTGCAATATTTTTACTCTGCCTCAGTTCAGATGAGTGTCAATTGCCAGCATGTGGATGCAGTCCAGACCAACCTCCCTTCCATTGACTCCATCTACACTTCACGCTGCCTCTGCAAGGCCACCAGCATAATCAAGGACGAGTCTCACCCGGACACTCACTCTTCTCCCCTCTCCCATCAGACAAGAAGTACCTAATTGTGAAAAGGACAGTTTCATCCCAGTTGTCATCAGGCAACTGAACCATCCTATCAACCAGAGAGCGGTCTTGAGCTACCATCTAACATATTGGAGACCTTTAGACTATCTTTAATTATAGTTTAGCAGACATTATCTTGTATTATATGTTATTCCCTTTATCCTGAATCTGCACATAGTGGTCGGCTCGATTGCAATCATGTATAGTCTTTCCGCTGACTGGATAGCACGCAACAAAAAGCTATTCACTGTACTTCGGTACACGTGACAATTAACTAATATGTTTTACTCTTGCATGGTACAAGAGGAACGGGCCACACAATAGATATCAGTGCAGAATATCCTTGGAACAATGTCATGTCATTAGTCCAGATATCTTCAGCTGCTCAATCAACAACCATCCTACCACAGTGAGATGCAAATGTAGATTACTGATGATTGCATGATGCTCAGCTTCATTCACAACTCCTTAAAAAATGACAATGCCTACATGACACACGACCATGTCAACATCCAGATTTGAGCTGATGTGGTATTGGGCAATGTTCATCCCCAACAGGACAATCTCTAACCATGCCCACTGACCTGAATGACATTACCATTGGCAACAATACTATACTGTACAACAATACTACACAACAATACTACTATAGGCATCTTGGGAAGAATAATTGGAAAGAAACTCAAGTTGAATACCCATTGTTGTGTATTTGGGTGCTTGGAACTGACTTAAAATAACACTCAGACACAGGAGTAAACTAACAAGCTTCTTTATTCCAGGATGCCACCTTGAGTCTTCCTCAGCGCATGCATCCCCTCGCACAAGACATAACATATGCTAATTATATTACATACATCACACTGCTCCCCCTTTAACTTGGAGGCAGGTAACACCATTTACATTATAAACATTACACCGCTCCCCTTTAACTTGGAGACGGATAACACCATTTCTATTACATTAAATATAATTGATTGATACACTGTTGCAAAATTGTATTATTACAGTCATCTCACAATACATCCTCATAACTGTAATAATCATAGCTAAATGATATGCTCTTTACCTAAAATATAATTCATTCCACCCATCTTCCTCAAAACAAAAACATTGCCCCTTGCTGTATGTGTTATCTTTTTCCGTTCCTTAATGTGTAAATTGCGAACATTTTCTAATCGCTCTAGCTCTGCCTGTATCTTTGCTTCTTCTGTTTTAAATGTGCTAATCTAATTTGCAAATTTCTTCCTGTTCCTGATATTCTGCGTTTCATTTTCTGGTTCATGTATTTGCTTTGTTTTCCTCTTTCACTCAATTTCCTGTCACTGTGTATTTATCTGCTCTTGTTGTTTAATGACATTCTGCAATGCATAACCATTTGTCCATTGCTCAGTGAAGGAAGCTCCATGCTGGACTATAGTGAAGTGTCCTAATCGCAATCGGTCCTGCATATATTTGTCTCGACCGACAAGCCTCTCTTTTTTAGACTTTTCTATTAACAGCTTCATCGTCACACATTTATTTAACCGATCTTTGTATCGTTTAAGCTTTTTTTGTTGTTCATCTATTTGTCTTCTTAAATCACCTTTTTGGTTATTCATCAAGAAGTAGGATCTATCTTGTCTTTGCAATACAACAGTGGCTTTGATTTGCGCTCTGTATAGTTTTCCTACTACATAAGCACGGTAGTGAGACTGCACTACAACTGCTGTATATTTCAGTTTGAAGAAGTCTTTCCTATATCGTTTAAGCCTTTTGTATCATTTCAGCCTTTTCAGTTGTGCATCTATTTGTCTTCTTAGGTCTTTCCTATACCAACTCATATGAAGTACTGACTGAACTTCTACAGTAGCCCTCTTTTGCTTAACCCACTGCCTAACCACCATACTCTTGTAGGCAGCTTGAATGTTAATAGTTGCATACTTCATTAACTGATATTGCACAAACTGGGAATGCCCTATTTTGCATGCTTTGTACCATCTCTGGATCAAAATGACTGCTTGTCACATAGCTCTGTAGCGTACCCTTGATCGGTAACCTCGGTATGCAGCTTGCAGAGTGACTACAGCCGCCTTTTGCATCAAGAAATGTTTTCTTGTAATGCATATCATTATGAATGACTTAATATGGCGTGCTGCCTTGATTTTCTAAATCAATTCTCTGGCTTTAATCCTGCAGTAGAAGGCCTGAGTACAAACCACTGCATTTCTCAAACTATTAGAATGTCTCACTTGGACATCTCTTATCTGGCAGGCTCTGTATTGTTGCTGTACCGCAATGGCAGACCAGCGTAGTTTCTTGAAATACTGACGCTGTTTATGCATCTGATAATAAGTCTGTATGACCTTGGCAGATTTGTGCATGCACCGCAATTGCTTTCGAACAAGCATTCCTCAGTAGGCAGCCTGAAGCAGCACAACACTTCTGTGTACCTTCATGTACGTTTTGCGATCACTTTCCATTTGAAGGTGTGCCCTATAATGGGTTTGTACTATTATAGCTGCTAATTTCATTGCCCTGTATGGACGGTTTACTCTGTGCATTCTAAATGCTGCTTGTTTTACCGTTGCTGCCTTCCGTTCGTTTCAGATCTCTCTCGGTACCTTCATACCCCTGAATGCAGCTTGAATAGTTAGGGTTGCCCTCTGGATGGCAATGTACCTTTGTATTTGACTTTTGTCCTTTTGCACTTGACCTTCGTCGCTTGGCACTTGACATTTGTCACTTTGTCCTTGACATTTGTCACTTAGCCCTTGACTTTTGTCCTTTGAGGGACTCCCTGCCCTCTTTAGCTCAGGCTCCTTGCCTCTGGATGCCTTTGGAGGTTTTGGCGAGAAATGAGCCATTAATGCCTCCTTACACTCCTCGTACGTTTTGACTGTGGGCTTTGCTGGCAGCAGCGGAAAGCCCGGACGTGCTAGGAAGTCCGGCCCCGAGTGAAGAGTGGGTCCGCGCGAGAGAAGCAGGACACAGCACTCAAGCACACAGTACATAGCACTTGGGCCGAGTGAGAAGCCGGACGAGAGAGAAGCGGGTCCGCGCAAGAGAAGCAGGACACAACGCTTAGCCAGCCCTGATGGCGGGGCACTCTCCTGATGCGAGAAAAAGCCAGCTGAGAGAGAAGCGGGTCCGCGCGAATGAAGCGGGACACAGCGCTTAACCAGCCCCCGACAGCGGGGCACAGTCCCGACGAGCTGAGCAGCCAGGCGGGCTGGAGAGCCAGCGACGAGCCGAGCAGTGGGACCAGCAGCAGAGACGAGCCATGGAGCCAGCGATGAGCCAAGCAGCGGGTTTAGCAGCAGCTAGGAGGGCCGGAGAGCCAGCGACGAACCGAGCAGCAGGACCAGCAGCGGGAGCCAGCAGAGTGAGGCCGCGCCGCAGAGTCGACTTGGCAGGCAAGTCAGCGGTGAAACAGCGGAGGCAACAGCAACGGATGAACCAGCGGTAGCAGCGGAGATCCAGAGTGGCCAGCAGCAACAGTATCCTTGGGAGAAGCTCTGGAGAATCTGCGAGGTCGAGGAGGCGCCAGAGTCCATAGGCTGACAAGCTGGACCGGTGAAATCCTTCAAAGTAAAAGCACTGTTTGAATGTCATGCATTATTCACTATTCCTTCAAAGTAAAAGCGGGACTGTTTTAATGTAATGCATTGGTCACTGTTATTAATAGTAAATCTGTGTGCATAGAAGGAATATGGTTTAAAATGTTCTAGTTGGCTATTAACATAAAATGTTGGTTAATAGTATAAATCTATTATTATAAGAATTAGTAATAGTCAATGGGGGCTGGATCACTTCTTAGTGTGTAAAAGGATTAAGAGCAGTGCAGAAAACGCCGTGAGAGAACAGAAGATAGTGCACCTGAATAGCCAGAGGGTAGCTTGGCTTTTCAAATTGTAGGATAGGTGCCCCAGTTAGATTCTGGCTGTAATTTTGAGAAATGGACCGAAGTCTTGGAGGCATGTTTCATTTCCATTTAGAGTTCTCAGCATTGCAGCACATCAGTTCCAAAGAAAAAAGGAGAATGGAGGTTCAGTATGTAAGACTGTAAGGCCATTTAAGACCGAGTTGAGAAAACCGTTTTCACCCAGAGAGTTTTGAATTTGTGGAATTCCCTAACACAGAGGGCAGTGGAGGCCAAATCACTGGATGGATTTAAGAGAGAGTTAGATAGAGCTCTAGGGGCTAGTGGAATCAAGGGATATGGCGAGAAGGCAGGCACGGGTTATTGATTGGGGACGATCAGCAATGATCACAATGAATGGTGGTGCTGGCTCGAAGGGCCGCACGGCCTCCTCCTGCACCTATTTTCTATGTTTCTATGTTTCTAAGAATATTGCAGACAGCCATTTAATATTTTTCTAATATATTAAAGGAATCAAAGGATATGGTTTTAATGTAGGAAGGTGATACTGGGATAACTGATCTGGCAATGCTTTACTGATAGACAAAGCGGGTATGTGGGGGCAGATGACCAGCTTTTATTTTAGGTGATGTCATTCATCCTGTCTCTACCTTTATAGTAGATATTTTCATTGCAGATCAAAGGATTGAGACGTGGCAGTGGTAGGTCATGCCTAAGAGCAAGAATTTATGCCCAGTGTATGAGAATCCATAGAGAAATTAGGTGCAGGAGTAGGCCATTCAGCCCTAGCCTGCACCGCCATTCAATATGATCATGATCATCCAACTCAGTATCCCGTACCTGCCTTCTCTCCATACCTCTGATCCCTAGCCACAAGGGCAATCCAACTCACTCAATAATTCAACTACCCTTGTGGCAGAATAATATTTAATTTTGTCCTGGACTTCCCAACATCGGGAACAATTTCCTGCATCTAGCCTGTCCAACCCCTTAAAGAATTTATAAGATTCTAATTTCAGAATATAAACCGAGTCTATCCAGTCTTTTTATTAAGACAGTCCTGACATCCCAGGAGGCGAAGACCAAAACTGCTACTTTCTCAGGTTAAAATGCTTTTTTCAAAGTTTAAGGGTTTTTTTTTCGAAACCATCTTTTCTAACTTGGTGAGAGGTCAGCATGACATAATTTGATTGGCTTCCTTTTTGTTTTTCTAATGTAATAAATGTACTTCATTGCTCAATGTTAGAACATTTTGACTATCACAAACAAACTGCCTACATTTTCAATGTAAGTCCCTTTGAAGCTAATTTTAAAATGAATTAGCATTGGGTGATAGAAAAGGAGAATTTTCAGAAAAAATATTGCATAATTAACATTTATCAGACAAGTGTTTGTATCAATCTGTCTTTTAAATACATTCCTCATTTCCCACATATTCATAATTTTTCTAGCCCAGCACCATTATTTCTTCTTGCATTTGTGTACTGTTTTCAGTATTTTCTTATCTTAATTTGGTGCATGAAAAAATAATTTGAGTTCTGCATAGACTCTGCATGAGATTAAAATTTCCTTTATAAAGTTCTAAATGTATTAAAAAATAATATGTTTCTACCTCTAAAAATGGACAGCTGTTAAAAAGGTTGAAAGAACAGTTAGCACATACAACATTATCATTTCCAGCATTATAAATATGTTCCTTAATCCTCTATAGAGCTGTTGTTAACAATTGTAGTCTACAATTGGAAAGGGAGAAGGGTAGATCGGAGGTGTCACTGTTACAGTTGAATAAAGGGAACTATGGAGCCATGAGGGAGGAGCTGGCCAAAGTTGACTGGAAAGATACCCTTGCAGGGATGACAGTGGAACAACAATGGCAGGTATTTCTGGGAATAATACACAAGGTGCAGGATCAGTTCATTCCAAAAGGGAAGAAAGATTCCAAGGGGAGTAAGGGGCGACTGTGGCTGACAAGGGACGTGAGGGACAGTATAACAATAAACGAGAAGAAGTACAACGTAACAAAGATGAGCGGGAAGCAAGAGGATTGGGTAATGTTTAAGGAGCAACAGAAGATAACTAAAAAGGCGATGCGGGGAGAAAAGATGAGGTACAAAGGTAAGCTAGCCAAGAATATAAAGGGGGTTTAGTAAAAGCTTATTTCGGTATGCGAAGAGGAAAAAAATAGTTCAGAGTAAAGTTGGACCCTTGAAGACTGAAAAAGGTGAATTTACTATGGGGAACGAGGAAATGGCAGATGTGTTGTACAGGTACTTTGGATCCGTCTTCACTAAGGAGGACACAAACAATCTTCCTGATATACTAGTGGCCAGAGGATCTGGGGTGACGGAGGAACTGAAGGAAATCCACATTAGGCAGGAAATGGTGCTGGGTAGACTGATGGGACTGAAGGCTGATAAATCCCCAGAGCCTGAATTCAGGATCAGTTCCTGTGGATTGGAGGGTAGCTAATAACCATATAACCATATAACCATATAACCATATAACCATATAACAATTACAGCACGGAAACAGGCCCTCTCGGCCCTTCCAGTCCGTGCCGACCATTTGTTTTCCCCTAGTCCCATCTACCTGCACTCAGACCATACCCCTCCATTCCCTTCACGTCCATATACCTATCCACTTTACTCTTAAATGTTAAAATCGATCCTGCCTCCACCACTTCTGCTGGAAGCTCATTCCACACAGCCACCACCCTCTGAGTAAAGAAGTTCCCCCTCACGTTACCCCGAAACCTCTGTCCCTTAATTCTCATGTCATGCCCTCTTGTTTGAATCTTCCCTACCCTCAATGGGAAAAACGTATCCACGTTAACTCTGTCTATCCCTTTCATCATTTTAAAGACCTCAATCAAGTCCCCCCTTAACCTTCTGCGCTCCAAAGAATAAAGACCTAACTTGTTCAACCTTTCTCTGTAACATAGTTGCTGGAACCCTGGCAACATTCTAGTAAATCTCCTCTGTACTCTCTCTATTTTGTTGACATCCTTCCTATAACTAGGCGACCAAAATTGTACACCATACTCCAGAATTGGTCTTACCAATGCCTTGTACAATTTTAACATTACTTCCCTACTCCTATATTCAATGCTCTGATTTATAAAGGCCAGCACACCAAAGGCTTTCTTTACCACCCTATCTACATGCGATTCCACCTTCAGGGAACTATGCATAGTTATTCCTAGATCCCTCTGTTCCACAGCATTCCTCAATTCCCTACCATTTACCATGTACGTCCTATTTTGATTTGTCCTGCCAAGATGTAGCACTTCACACTTAACAGCATTAAACTCCATCTGCCGTCTTTCAGCCCACTTTTCCAAATGGCCCAAATCTCTCTGTAGACTTTGAAAATCTACTTCATTATCCACAACACCACCTATCTTAGTATCATCTACATTCTTACTTATCCAATTTTCCACCCCATCATCCAGATCATTGATGTACATGACAAACAACAGTGGACCCAACACAGATCCCTGAGGCACCCCACTGGTCACCGGCTTCCAACCTGACAAGCAGCCATCCACCATTACTCTCTGACATCTCCCATTCAGCCACTGTTGAATCCATCTTGCTACTCTGCCATTAACACCCAAAGATTGAACCTTCTTAACCAACCTTCCATGGGGAACCTTGTCAAAGGCCTTACTGAAATTCATATAGACAACATCCACTGCTTTATCCTCATCAATTTCCCTAGTTACCGCTTCAAAAAATTCAAGAAGGTTTGTCAAACATGACCTTCCAGGCACAAATCCATGTTGACTGTTCCTGATCAGACCCTGTTTATCCAGATGCTTATATATATTATCTCTAAGTATCCTTTCCATTAATTTGCCCACCACTGACGTCAAACTAATAGGTCTATAATTGCTAGGTTTATTCTTTGAACCCTTTTTAAACAATGGAACAACATGCGCAGTACGCCAATCCTCCGGCACTATTCCCGTTTCTAATGACATTTGAAATATTTCTGTCATAGCTCCTGCTATTTCTACACTAACTTCCCTCAATGTCCTAGGGAATATCCTGTCACGACCTGGAGACTTATCCACTTTTATATTTTTCAAAAGTGTCAGTACTTCCTCCTCTTTGAATCTCATAGTTTCCATAGCTACTCTACTTTTTCCCCTTAACTCACGGAGTTCAATATCCTTCTCCTTGGTGAATACCGAAGAAAAGAAATTGTTCAATATCACCCCCATCTCTTTTGGCTCTGCAGATAGCTGTCCATTCTGGTTCTCTAATGGTCCGATTTTATCCCTCGTTATCCTTTTGCTATTAATATAGCTGTAGAAACCATTTGGGTTTACTTTCACCTTTCTTGCCAAAGCAACCTCATATCTTCTTTTAGCCTTCCTAATTTCTTTCTTAAGATTCTTTTTACATTCTTTATACTCCTCTAGCACCTCATTTACTCCATGCCTCCTATAATTATTGTAGATATCTCTCTGTTTTTCGAAACAAGTGTCCAATTTCCCTTGAAAACCATGGCTCTTTCCAATTTTTACTATTTCCTTTCAACCTAACAGGGACATAAAGATTCTGTACTCTTACAATTTCCCCTTTAAATGTCCTCCATTTCTCTTCTACATCCTTCCCATGAAACAAAGTGTCCCAATTCACTCCTTTAAAATCCTTACGCATTCCCTCAAAGTTAGCCTTTCTCCAATCAAAAATCTCCACCCTAGGTCCAGTTCTGACTCTCTCCAAAATTATATTGAAACTAATGGTATTGTGATCACTGGTCCCGAAGTGCTCACCAACGCATACCTCCGTCACCTGACCTGCCTCATTTCCTAACAGGAGGTCCAGCACTGCCCCTTCTCTGGTCGATACCTCTACGTACTGCTGCAAAAAACTATCCTGCACACATTTTACAAACTCCAAACCTTCCAGCCCATTTACAGAATGTGTTTCCCAGTCTATTTTTGGAAAATTGAAATCTCCCACAATCACTATCTTGTGCTTACTACTATCTGCTATCTCCTTACATATTTGCTCTTCCAATTCTCGCTCCCCATTTGGCGGTCTATAATACACCCCTAAAAGTGTTGCTACACCATTCCCACCTCTCAGTTCCACCCAAATAGCCTCACTAGACAAGCCCTCTAATCTATCCTGCCAAAGCACTGCTGTAATATCTTCTCTGACAAGCAATGCAACACCTCCCCCTCTGGTCCCTCCAATTCTATCACACCTGAAGCAACGAAATCCTGGAATATTTAGTTTCCAATCACAGCCCTCCTGCAACCATGTTTCACAGATTGCCGCAACATCATATTTCCAGGTGTCAATGCAGGCTCTAAGTTCATCCACCTTACTTACAATGCTCCTAGCATTAAAATATACACATTTTAGAATCCCACCATCCCTTATTCTCTGTCTATTATCTTTTTCATCTTTCTCGCCTACATTTTGGATCCGAGTGCTTCCCTTCTCTGCCTCTGCTTCTTCTGGCCCCATACCCTGACCCCTAGCCCCCTCTACCCAAGTCCCTCCCCCCAGCCTTTCTAGTTTAAAGTCCCCCCCAGTAGCCTTTGCAAATCTCCCTGCCAGGATATTTCCCCCTCGGGTTCAAGTGCAACCCGTCCTTTGTGTACAGATCATGCCTTCCGCAAAAGAGGTCCCAGTGATCAAGGAACTTGAATCCCTGCCCACTGCACCAGTCCCTCAGCCACGCATTTATCCTCCACCTCATTTCATTCCTACTCTCACTGTCACGCGGCACAGGCAGTAATCCTGAAATCGTTACCCTTTTGGTCCTTCTCCTTAACTTTCCCCCCAACTCCCAAAATTCTCCCTTCAGGACCTCGTCACTTTTTCTGCCTATGTCATTGATACCTATGTGTACCACAACATCAGGCTCCTCTCCCTCCCTTATCAGAATCTTTTGGACACGTTTTGAAACATGCGAGACCCTGGCACCAGGGAGGCAAACTACCATCCAGGTTTCCCGACTGCGTCCACAGAATCGCTTATCCGACCCCCTAACTATAGAGTCCCCTATTACAATTGCCCTCCTCTTTTTGCTACCCTTCTGAGCATCAGGGCCGGTCTCTGTGCCGGAGGCCCGGCCGCTGTTGCTGCCCCCAGCTAGGCTGTCCCCTCCAATCGTACTCAAACCCGAGTACCTATTTTCCAGGTGCACGGTCACAGGGGTACTCTCTAGCCCCTGCCTCTGCCCCTTGCCCTTCCTAACTGTGACCCACTTGTCTGCCTCCTGTGGTTTGGGAGTGACTGCCTCCCTGTAGCTCCTCTCTATTACCTCCTCACTCTCCCTGACCAGACGGAGGTCATCGAGCTGCTGCTCCAGGTTCCTAACACAGTCCTTTAGGAGCCCCATCTCAACACACCTGGCGCAGATGTGGATGTCTGGAGGGGTATCAGATTCCCTGACCTCCCACATCTGACATCCAGAACAGTACACTGCCCTTGCTTTCATACTCCCCCCTTACACAGGATACAATAGCAACACAATACAAAGTACACAACAAACTGCTGGAATCTGACTGCCAATCAGCTGATTTCCCTAGTCCACTTCCCACCAATCAGCGGCTTCCTCAAAAAAAAACACTTCTCCAAATGGAATGTTATGGATTTCGGTAAAAACAAGCCCCGCGCTTGATTTTAAACCTTACCGGTCGGGTGTCGCTCCTCCCCCTCCTCCTCTTCTTCCAACGGCTCCTGTGGGCCTCTGAAAAAACAAGCCCCGCGCTTGATTTTAAACCTGGTGGGCCTAACGGCTCCTGTGGGCCTAATGTTATCCCACTTTTTAGGAAATGCGGGAGAGAGGAAACAAGGAATTATAGACCAGTTAGCCTGACATCGTTGGTGGGGAAGATGCTGGAGTCAATTATAAAAAATGAAATAGCGACACATTTGGATAGTAGTAACAGGATCGGTCCGAGTCAGCATGGATTTACGAAGGGGAAATCATACTTGACTAATCTTCTGGAATTTTTTTAGGATGTAACTAGGAAAATGGACAAGAGAGAGCCAGTGGATGTAATGTACCTGGACTTTCAGAAAGCATTTGATAAGGTCCCACATAGGAGATTAGTGGGCAAAATTGGGGCACATGGTATTGGGGGTAGAGTACTGACATGGATAGAAAATTGGTTGGACCCTACAAAAAGCAGGGTTTTAACGGGCCCCTTTCCGAATGGCAGGCAGTGACTAGTGGGGTACCGCAAGGCTTGGTACTGGGACCTCGGCTATTGAAAATATACATCAATGATTTAGATGAAGGGATTCAAAGTAACATTAGCAAATTTGCAGATGACACAAAGCTGGGTGGCAGTGTGAACTGTGAGGAGGATGCTATGAGAATGCAGGGTTACTTGAACAGTTGGGTGAGTGGGGAGATGCATGGCAGATGAAGTTTAATGTGGATAAATGTGAGGTTATCCACTTTGGTGGCAGAAAAAGGAAGGCAGATTACTATCTAAATGGTGTCATTGGGAAAAGGGGAAGTACAACGGGATCTGGGGGTCCTTGTTCATTAGTCAATGAAAGTAAGCATGCAGGTGCAGCAGGCAGTGAAGGAAGCGAATGACATGTGGGCCTTTATAACAAGAGGAGTTGAGTACAGGAGCAAAGAGGTCCTTCTGCAGTTGTATAAGGCCCTAGTGAGACCACACCTGGAGTATTGTGTGCAGTTTTGGTCTCCAAATTTGAGGAAGGACATTCTTGCTATTGAGGGAGTGCAGCGTAGGTTTACAAGGTTAATTCCCGGGATGGCGAGACTGTCATATGCTGAGAGATGGAGCGGCTGGGCTTGTATAGTCTGGAATTTAGAAGGTTGAGAGGGGATCTTATTGAAACATAAGATTGTTAAGGGTTTGGACATGCTAGAGGCAGGAAACATGTTCCCGATGTTGGGGGAGTCCAGAACCAGGGGCCACAGTTTAAGAATAAGGGGTAAGCCATTTAGAACGGAGACGAGAAAACACTTTTTCTCACAGAGAGAAGTAAGTCTGTGGAATTCTCTGCTCAGAAGGTGGTGGGGGCCGGTTCTCTGGCTACTTTCAAGAGAGAGCTAGATAGAGCTCTTAAAGATAGCGGAGTCAAGGGATATGGAGAGAAGGCAGGAACAGGGTACTGATTGGGGATGATCAGCCATGATCACATTGAATGGCGGTGCTGGCTCCGAATGGCCTACTCCTACACTTATTGTCTATTGTCTATTAACACCAACTTAACTTCAATGAAGTATTAAAGGAAGCTCCAAGTAGCAGTGGAAATCGCTTATGTTAAGGCAGAAGACTGCAAAGTTCCATCAATGCATTTGCATCAATATATCTGTGTTAGAATTCAGTTCTATTGAAAGATCATCACATTGAAATATTCATTCTGTTTCTTAACCACAGAGGCCAGACCTGGGGTGAATCTGGAACAATGAAAAGACAGAGTACAGGAAGGCGATAGAGAACCTAACAACATTGTATCAACACAACAACCTCTCCCTCAATGTCAAAATTGAAAATGGCTGGTCACCGACTTCAGGAAGTGGGGTGGAATACAGACACATGTTTACATTAATGGTGTTGAAGCGTGGATGTAATTATCGCCAACAATTTGACGATATGGTCAAGAAAACACACCAATGCCTCTACTTACACAAAATAAATTTGCCTTGTCCCCAATTTTCCCAAGTTTTCTACAGATGCACCATAGAAAGCATTCTATTAGGATGTATCATTGCTTGATGTGGCAACTACTCTGCCCAACTGAATGAAAAGGGGGCCACGTATGCAGGAGGCCACATCAGGAACTGCAGTAAATGCACATCTACTGCATCTGGTGTTCCTGATGTGGCCTCTTGTACATCGGCGAGACCAAGCGCAGACTCGGCGAGCGTGTTGTCAAACACTTGCGCTCAGTTTACCAAGGTCTACTGGGTCAGCCGGTTGCTAACCATTTTAACTCCCCTTCCTATTCCCACACTAACCTTTCTGTCCTGGGCCTCCACCATTGCCAGCTATGCGCAAACTGGATGAGCAGCACCTAATATATTCTGCTTGGGAAGTTTATAACCCCTCCTGGGCTTGCACTTATTCTTCTCCTTTCCCTCTCCTGCACCCACATTCCTTCCTCTGGTTTTGCATTTTGCAACTCTTCAATCCTATTAGGACACAATGTGCTGGAGTAACTCAGCAGATCAGGTAGCATCTCTGGGGAACATAGATGGGTAATGATTTGGGTTGTGACCCTTCTTCCGACTTCCCACATCTTCAATCCTTTTGTCTCACATCTTCCATTTTAATGACTTTTGTTCCAAACACCTTCCCCCATCCCCGCTTTTACCTATTACCTTGATTGCTCCTGCCTCTCCTCTCTCCCAGCTTTCTTCCCCCCTGCATCCCCCCCCACCAGAGTCTGGAGAAGGGTCCTGACCCAAAACCTAGCCTATTCATGTTCTCCAGAGATGCTGCCTGACCCCCTGAGTTATTCCAGCACTTTGTGTCCTCAATTGAGAATTAGGGAGCTAACAGTAAAGGAGACACAAATGCTGGAGTAACTCAGCGGGTCAGACAGCATCTCTGGAGAAAAGGAATTAGTGACCTTTCTTCAGACAGAGAGCCAGGGGAGAGGAAAACTAGAGGTATGTGAGACTAGAGAAACTAGAGAGACTGGTGTGGTGGCTGACCGATTGCCGCATTCATGTGGGACTGTTCTGTACTTGAGAGCGCACCTTATTCAAACCAAGGAAGGTTACTGTTGAGATGACTGTAGATGGTTTATATGCAACCAATAATATAGTTACCTCACTCCCATTAACCCCGCCCAGTTAACATCAATCATAACGCCTTCCCCTTCCTGGGCGCAGCAGTAGAAGAATGTAGCCTGTGCTTGAAGGTGTATGTAATACCCTGTGCTATCATTAAAAGATGTTGCACACTTAAGAGTTTGTAAAGTTTTCATTTACATGGTGTCAAAGCTGGAAGATACTTGCGTCTCCTGTATATCGGTTTTTATTTCTTTTTTTTTGATTTGTGTTTTTTGTGCTTTTGATCTCTCTGGCCATGGCGTCCTCTTGCAGAAAGCCCGAGCAGCTTGTCTTCGATGCTGACATCTCTGAGCGCTGGGCCACGTTTGAATTTGATTTCACACACTTTGTCAACGTCGCACACCGTGCTGATCCTGACTCCCTTAAAGCTTCCCTCCTACTCAACCTTGTCGGACCTGATGCCATGAAGAGAGCCAGAACTTTCACCTACGCTCCAGCGGTCCTGGGCGTCGACGACGAGGTGATTACTCCTGCAGAGTCTGCCGACGACCCCGCTTGCCTGCTACGTAAGTTCAGGGAGATTTGTGACCTGCCCTCGAACCGCATTCTAGAGGGCACGGTTCTTTACAAGGAGACAGTTGCCGGATGAACATGTTGAATGTTTTATTGCTGATTTGCGTCATCTCGCCCAGCGGTGCCGTTTTTGGCGACATGACAGACCAGCTCACTAGAGACATTTTAGTAACTGGCATGCGTGACCAGAAGCTGCGATGTGAGCTTTTGAGGGATCCGGATCTAACGTTGGAAAAAGCTATGCATGCCTGCAGATTGTCTGAGGGTCGTTGTTTTGCAAGAGGACCACCGGGACTCGGGCAATAAATCTGTCAACCTGGCTGGGTTTAGGAGCCCACAGCCTCGGATGGGAAACAATGTTTTTCTGCCGCGTGCCCACCCTGGTCCTGGCGAATGTGCCCCGAAAAAGGTGCCCGAACTGTAACTACATGCACCATAGACTGTCGACGTGTCCGCCTTTGGTAAAACCTGTAACTTTTGTAAAAAGCTGAACCATTTCTCAGCCTCCTGTCGCTTACTCCGTTCCCGTGGGAGCCAGGCACAAGCTTCCAGACCCAGTCTCAACATGCTGGGGCAATCTGATATCTGTTTCGACTCACAGCCCAATTTAGCTGAATGCTATGGTGCAGATCCAATTAATTCTGCCGAGGACTCGCATGTGTTTACCCTCCTACAGACACCCGCCCACCGCAATGATCCCTCCGTATCTGTGACTGTCAATGATGTAACTTCCTTGCTAAATTAGATACAGGCGCGAAAAGTCAATGTTTTGTCCATGAATCTTTTCAACAAGATAAGGAATAATGAGCTCTGGTTGCTGACGATGCTACCCTGCACGCCTATGGTGGAGAGATTCTAAGGCCTGCGGGGAGGGCCACTTTAACTTGCGTGCTGCAAAAGGCCACAAGAAACCTGGTTTTTCTATGTTTTGAACTCTGACTGTGTAACCCTGTTGGGCAACCGTGCGTGCCAGGATCTTGGCCTGGTCTCCTTTGACCGCACGGTCCACAAAGTGCAACTGTCGTTTGACCCGGTTGCAGAATACCAGGACCTGTTCGGCGATGACCTGGGAAAGTTACCACTGACATACCATATTTCCATTGACCCAAATATACAACCCGTGGTCCGCGCACCTCACAGGGTGTCTCACGCCATGAAGGACAAGGTCGAGGCGATGCTCAACAAGATGGTCGAAAAGGGGGTGCTAGTAGCAGTTAGCGAGCCCACCGATTGGGTCTCCACCATGGTTGCCACGATTAAGAAAGGCAAGAACGAAATACGCGTGTGTATCAACCCGAAGGACTTAAACCTTGCCATCAGGCGACCACACTACCCATGCGGTCTGTTGAGGATGTGGCGGCAAAGGTCGGGCAAGCCACCATCTTTTCGGTCCTAGACGCTAAGAAACTCGTTTTGGCAGATCCCGTTGGACAAAGCGTCTTCTGACCTGACGACCTTCGCCACACCGTTCGGCAGATTCAAGTTCCTGCGAATGCCATTCGGCATCAATTCTGCTAGCGAGGTGTTCCAGCGGACGATGGAGCAGATATTCTCGGACCTGCCATGTGCCATCATCGTGGATGATATCCTGGTTTATGGGAAGGACATTGCCGAGCACGACCTGAACCTCCGCCGCGTCCTGGATCGCGCGCGACAGGCGCACCTGAAGCTGAATCCCAAGAAGTGCCGGTTTCGTGTCTCAGAGGTCACGTATGTTGGACATGTTTTCACCCCTAACGGACTAAAACCCGACCCCTTGAAGGCAGCTGCCATCTCCGAGATGGCAGCCCCCACCGACGTGCCAGGTCTGCAACGATTCTTGGGCATGGTGAACTACCTTGGAAAGTTTATACCAAACCTCAGTGAGCTGAGTGCTCCCCTGCGGCAGCTGACAAAAAAGGATATCGCCTGGGCCTGGCTCCCCACATCACCAGCAGGCCTTTGACTGCCTCAAGTCGAAACTGATTAGCACTCCGACGTTGCGGTTCTTCGACGTGGGTCGCCCCATCACCGTCACCTGTGACGCTTCCAAGTTCGGTCTGGGTGCGGCCTGCCTTCAGTCTGTCGATGGATCGCTACATCCTGTCTCCTATGCCTCCCGCACCATGACGGACAACCGAGCAGCGGTACGCTCAGATCGAGAAAGAGCTGCTCGCGGTGGTGTTCGCCTGCTCCAAGTTCAGAGACTTCCTGTTCGGCAGCAGATTTACGGTCGAAACCGACCACCAGCCACTGGTGACAATCCTGAACAACCCGATCCACGCTGCCCCTGCCAGACTGCAGCGTATGATGCTGCAGCTCCAGCGCTTCGACTTTGATATAATCTACAAGAAGGGCACCGAGATGCACATTGCGGACACCATTTGCGCGCCCCGCGTACCTCCTGCGCTCGCCACCCCTATGAAACAGAGGACTTGCTCGTACTGGGCGTTAACTTTATTCCCACCAAGCAGCTACAGGTTTTGGCCGAGCACAACCGCTGCCGATCCGGTTTTGCAGCGGCTTGCCTCTGTGATTAAAGCAGGGTGGCCAACAAAGCGCTCCGCCGCGCCATCTGAAACACAGCCTTTCTTCCTGGTCCGCGACGAACTGGTGCTCCAGGATGGCGTTATCGTCAAGGGACATAAAGTTGTGGTCCCGTCCTCCCTGTTTGACTTTTTACTTTTGTGCAGCCCACAGCGGACACCCTGGGGTCGATGCAACACTCGCCCACGCTCAGTGCCAATTCTATTGGCCTGGAATGGCCAAATATATCCGAGACCGAGTTTCTGCCTGCTCCACGTGCAACAGTCTTGCACCACACCAGCAGCGACAGCCCCTGCTGCAACAGCCCGCCCCTGCCTTGGCCTGGTCCTCGCTGGCTGCCCGACATATTCGAGTGGCGTGTTAACCACTACCTTGTCCTGGTCGACTCGTACTCCAACTGGTTCGAAGTGGATTTGCTGACATCCCTCACGTCGGAGATGGTGATCCGTAAGCTGCGGAAACACTTCTCCACTTTTGGGACCCCGGTCAGGCTGCAGACTGACAACGGCAGGCAGTTTACAAGCCGAGAATTCAAAAGCTTTGCCGACAAGTGGAACTTCGTGCATTTCACCAGCAGCCCAGAGTACCCACAGAGCAACGGCCTTGCAGAACGGGCCGTCCGCAGCGCCAAGCTTCTGATGGAACAGGCGCGACTATCCAATTCTGATTTGTATTTGGATCTCCTGAACCTCAGGAATGTTTCCAGGGATCCGGCCATGGGGTCACCTGCTCAGCGTCTGATGTCCAGAACTACCAGATCCACCATCCCGATTGCCCAGCGCCAGCTGAAACCTCGGGTGCTGGAGCCCGCCTCCGTGCAGAGGCGCATTCAAGAGAAACATGACAGCCAGCGGCGTTCCCACGATCGGTCGTGCAGACCACTCGATCCTCTGTTGCCCGGACAGGTTGTTCGTTTGCAGACCGCCAGTGGTCACTACCGTCTGGCCACCGTGGTTGGGGTGGCCGACTCACCTCGTTCGTATCTGGTCGACTGTGAGGGTACCATCTACCGAAGAAGCCGACAACACCTGCTTGCGGTTAATGAGCCACAGCCGCAGCCCCCAGGGCCCTATGCCCCTCCACTCTCCTATCAGCAGCCGGCTGCCGTCCCGGCTGGTGTTCCCTGCATGCCTCGGTCCCCGTCGCGGGCGCCTGGTTCCCCTCTGCGCGGGTCCCCTGTTGCCGGTCGCGGTTCTCCCTCTCCTGTTTCTCCCACCCCAATGCCCTTCCCTGGTTCCCCAGCTGCCTCGCGTCCTCCTGTTTCTTCTGCTCCTTCGGGGGGAGGGGGAGACATCCGTACGCGCTCGGGCAGGATCAGCAAGCCACCTGTTCGCTACGGCGATTTTGTTTAATTCTGCTGTTTAATTCTGTTGTCGTGACAACAATCTGTTTTTTGATTTCTAAGGGGAAGGATGTAGATGGTTTATATGCAACCAATAATATAGTTACCTCACTCCCATTAACCCCGCCCAGTTAACATCAATCATAACGCCTTCCCCTTCCTGGGCGCAGCAGTAGAAGAATGTAGCCTGTGCTTGAAGGTGTATGTAATACCCTGTGCTATCATTAAAAGATGTTGCACACTTAAGAGTTTGTAAAGTTTTCATTTACAATGACAAAGGTGGGTAAATCTTAGTCAGTTCAGGACGTCAGGGTACAGAGTGCTGCAATTACAGTGCTGGCTATGTCTTTATCTTCTTTATGTTAACGCAGAGGGAGGTGTCAGAGGGAACTGAAAGATAGGAAATATGCCGTCATTAATAAAGCAAGCATCACGTGCAAAGTTCTGCATGATAGAAACAGATAAAATTACCAATAACTGTACTGATTTATACACAATGATCTAAAATGGGTCAAAGATCGATTACAGATAATCTAACTTCATTGGGCACGCATCTGCAGTTTAAGTTAAGCACGATCATGATCGGTCAATTTGATAATACCAGGAGCAAGTCCATTTAATGATTCATATATTGGCATTGTTAAGTACAAAGGGCATATCCACATCTACCAAGATGTCAGGCTGCCCAGATCTTTGTCCTTTGTCCATGCTGTATCTCTAAAATAATAACTAAAAACGTGACAATAATAAAACTGAAATTTAAAGTGAAGGAAAAGTTGCGGAAACTGAAGCAATGTGGAGTTTTGGTTAAGGTCCAGCACAGTGGGTGGGCAATGCCAATTCTTTAAGTTCTGAAGTCAAACAAAACTGTGCAGTAGACAATAGACAATAGACAATAAGTGCAGGAGTAGGCCATTCGTCCCTTTGAGCCAGCACCGCCATTCAATGTGATCGTGGCTGATCATCCCCAATCAGTACACTGTTCCTGCCTTCTCCCCATATCCTCTGACTCTTTAAGAGCTCTAACTAGCTATCTCTTGAAAGTATCCAGAGAACCGGCCTCCACCGCCCTCTGAGGCAGAGAATTCCACAGACTCACAACTCTCCGTTCTAAATGGCTTGCCCCTTATTCTTAAACTGTGCCCCTGGTTCTGGACTCCCCCAACATCGGGAACATGTTTCCTGCCTCTAGCGTGTCCAAACCCTTAATAATCTTATGTGTTTCAACAAGATCCCCTCTCACCCTTCTAAATTCCAGAGTATACAAGCCCAGGTGCTCCATTCTCTCAGCATATGACTGTCCCGTCATCCCGGGAATTAACCTTGTAAACCTACGCTGCAGTCCCTCAATGGCAAGAATGTCCTTCCTCAAATTAGGGGACCAAAACTGCACACAATACTCCAGGTGTGGTCCCACTAGGGCCCTGTACAACTGCAGAAGGACCTATTTGCTCCTATAGTCAACTCCTCTTGTTATGAAGGCCAATATGCCATTCGCTTTCTTCACTGCCTGTTGAACCTGCATGCTTACTTTCATTGACTGATGAACAAGAACCCCCAGATCCCGTTATACTTCCCCTTTTCCCAACTTGACACCACTTAGATAATAATCTGCCTTCCTGTTTTTGCTACAAAAGTGGATAACCTTACGTTTATCCACATTAAACTGCATCTGCCATGCATCTGCCCACTCATCCAACCTGTCCAAGTCACCCTGCATTCTCATAAAATCCTCCTCACAGTTCACACTGCCACCCAGCTTTGTGTCATCTGCAAATTTGCTAATGTTACTTTGAATCCCCTCATCTAAATCATTGATGTATATTGTACATAGCTGCGGTCCAGGCACCAAGCCTTGCGGTACCTCACTAGTCACTGCCTGCCGTTCTGAAAGGGACCCATTAATAAGTAAAGCAGTTAATATAAAATCACGGAATAAAACTGTAGATTGGATAGCATCTGTCTAGTTGGTTCCTCTTTCAAACAGAGTTTGTGGACAGCACGCCCAAAATAGACCAAACCCAGGTCATGGCACGCATCGATGCCTAGCAGGGTTTCAGAGATTGGCTGAACAATGTAAAATAGCAAGTCCTTGGTCTGTTCATTGATGGTACATTTGAAATCGGCTTGGCCCAGTGGGTGAAGAATTTCCTCTCTGTAAGCATGTAGAGTGGAGGAGTATTTTTTTCATGAGCTCAGTGGTTCTTATCTTGTTGAACACTTTGAGTGACATGACGTTTACGCGGGTGCCGGTATCGACTTTGGCGATCAGTGGTTTGTTATTGATCATCATGGTTGTCTTGTTCATGGGAATTAGAATCAGACTGGTCTTGTTGAATCAGGTGCAGCTTCATCCTTAGAGCTGTACTCCCACTAAATCGACAACAATTACCAAAGTGGTTGAGTTTTTTGCGATTATGACATACCTTCCTATGGGCTACGCAAAATTGGCGTTCCCTGGGGTGGAAATAGTTACAGTTTGTGCACCTCGTGTTAGGCATGTTCTGAGCTTTGCTGGATGCATTGAGAAATCTTTGCGGAGAGTAACTAGCCTAATTTACATTTAACTGTTGATTAGCATTCACGTTATCAAAATCAGCCAGTGGTGCCACAGTCTCAGCCATCCGACAAGCATGAGTAGCTTGCTCTAAAGTCAGTTCTGCATTCCGCAGCAGTTCAGCTTGCAGCTTGCGATCACTCATTCCTCCCACAATTTTATCGCGAACTAACTAATTTGTCAACTCGCCAAATCTGCATTGAGAGCTGATGTGACTCAGGTCACTGATGAATCGTTCCACAGGCCCGTCAGCCCGTTGCATACGAGCAAAGTATCTTGTTCTCTCAAGGATTCTGTTAGATGGCAGGTCACACAGTTCTTTAAACTTCCTCAGCAACACCATAGAGTTATCAATAGATTCAGCAGGCACCAATGCCTATCCATTCCCATCCAGTTGAGCAGGTGCAAATTCAAACGAGTCAGCGTGGATCATAGAAACATAGAAACATAGAAATTAGGTGCAGGAGTAGGCCATTCAGCCCTTCGAGCCTGCACCGCCATTCAATATGATCATGGCTGATCATCCAACTCAGTATCCTGTACCTGCCTTCTCTCCATACTCCCTGATCCCTTCAGCCACAAGGGCCACATCCAACTCCCTCTTAAATATGGCCAACGAACTGGCCTCAACTACCTTCTGTGGCAGAGAATTCCACAGATTCACCACTCTCTGTGTGAAAAACGATTTTCTCATCTCGGTCCTAAAAGACTTCCCCCTTATCCTTAAACTGTGACCCCCTCGTCCTGGACTTCCCCAACATCGGGAACAATCTTTCTGCATCTAGCCTGTCCAACCCCTTAAGGATTTTGTAAGTCTCTATGAGATCACCCCTCAATCTTCTAAATTCCAGCGAGTACAAGCCGAGTCTATCCAGTCTTTCTTCATATGGAAGTCGTGCCATCCCAGGAATCAGTCTGGTGAACCTTCTCTGTACTCCCTCTATGGCAAGAATGTCTTTCCTCAGATTAGGAGACCAAAACTATACGCAATACTCCAGGTGTGGCCTCACCAAGACCCTGTACAACTGCAGTAGAACCTCCCTGCTCTTGTACTCAAATCCTTTTGCTATGAATGCCAACATACCATTCACTTTCTTCACAGCCTGCTGCACCTGCATGCCTACTTTCAATGACTGGTGTACCATCGCTGCATCTCCCCTTTTCCTAATCGGTTACATAGAAACATAGAAAACATAGAAATTAGGTGCAGGAGTAGGCCATTCAGCCCTTCGAGCCTGCACCGCCATTCAATATGATCATGGCTGATCATCCAACTCAGTATCCCGTACCTGCCTTCTCTCCATACCCTCTGATCCCCTTAGCCACAAGGGCCACATCCAACTCACTCTTAAATATAGCCAATGAACTGGCCTCAACTACCCTCTGTGCAGAGAGTTCCAGAGACTCACCACTCTCTGTGTGAAGAAAGTCTTTCTCATCTCGGTCTTAAAGGATTTCCCCCTTATCCTTAAGCTGTGACCCCTTGTCCTGGACTTCCCCAACATCGGGAACAATCTTCCTGCATCTAGCCTGTCCAACCCCTTAAGAATTTTGTAAGTTTCTATAAGATCCCCTCTTAATCTCCTAAATTCCAGAGAGTATAAACCAAGTCTATCCAGTCTTTCTTCATAAGACAGTCCTGACATCCCAGGAATCAGTCTGGTGAACCTTCTCTGCACTCCCTCTATGGCAATAATGTCCTTCCTCAGATTTGGAGACCAAAACTGCACGCAATACTCCAGGTGTGGTCTCACCAAGACCCTGTACAACTGAAGTAGAACCTCCCTGCTCCTGTACTCAAATCCTTTTGCTATGAAAGCTAACATACCATTCGCTTTTTTCACTGCCTGCTGCACCTGCATGCCTACTTTCAATGACTGGTGTACCATGACACCCAGGTCTCGCTGCATCTCCCCTTTTCCTAATCGGCCACCATTTAAATAATATTCTGCTTTCCTGTTTTTGCCACCAAAGTGGATAACCTCACATTTATCCACATTATACTGCATCTGCCAAACATTTGCCCACTCACCCAGCCTATCCAAGTCACCTTGCAGTCTCCTAGCATCCTCCTCACAGCGAACACTGCCCCCCAGCTTAGTGTCATCCGCAAACTTGGAGATATTGCCTTCAATTCCCTCATCCAGATCATTAATATATATTGTAAATAGCTGGGGTCCCAGCACTGAGCCTTGCGGCACCCCACTAGTCACTGCCTGCCATCCTCAAAAGGACCCATTCACTCCTACTCTTTGCTTCCTGTCTGCCAGCCAGTTCTCTATCCACATCAATACTGAACCACCAATACCGTGTGCTTTAAGTTTGTATACCAATCTCTTGTGTGGGACCTTGTCGAAAGCCTTCTGAAAGTCCAGATATAACACATCCACTGCTTCTCCCTTATCGACTCTACCAGTTACATCCTCAAAAAATTCAATAAGATTCGTCAGACATGATTTACCCTTCGTAAATCCATGCTGACTTTGTCCAATGATTTCACCACTTTCACTACTGATGTTAGACTAACTGGTCTGTTATTCCCCATTTTCTCTCTCCCTCCCTTTTTAAAAAGTGGGGTTACATTAGCTACCCTCCAATCCTCAGGAACTACTCCAGAATCTAAAGAGTTTTGAAAAATTATCACTAAGGCATCTGCTATTTCTGGGGCTATTTCCTTAAGTACCCTGGGATGCAGCCTATCTGGCCCTGGGATTTATCGGCCTTTAATCCATTCAATTTACCTAACACCACTTTCCGGCTAACCTGGATTTCACTCAGTTCCTCCATCTCATTTGACCCGCGATCCCCTGCTATTTCCGGCAAATTATTTATGTCTTCCATAGTGAAGACAGAACCAAAGTAGTTATTCAATTGGTCTGCCATGTCCTTGTTCCCCATGATCAATTCACACATTTCTGACTGCAAGGGACCTACATTTGTTTTAACTAATCTTTTGCGCTTCACATATCGATAAAAACGTTTGCAGTCAGTTTTTATGTTTCCTGCCAGTTTTCTTTCATACTCCATTTTCCCTTTCCTAATTAAGCCTTTGTCCTCTGAATTTCTCCCAGTCCCCTGGTAGGCTGCTTTTTCTGGCTAATTTGTACGCTTCATCTTTTTCTTAGACCTTTTACTAGACCTGATTTCAATCGTTATCCATGGATGCGCCACCTTCCCTGATTTATTCCTTTGCCATACTGCGATGAACAATTGTTGTAGTTCATCCATGCAGTCTTTAAATGCCTTCCATTGCATATCCACCATCAACCCTTCAAGAATCAATTGGCAGTCCATCTTGGCCAATTCACGTCTCATACCCTCAAAGTTACCTTTCTTTAAGTTCAGGACCCGAGTTTCTGAATTAACAATGTCACTCTCCATCCTAATGAAGAACTCAACCATATTATGGTCAGTCTTGCCCAAGGGGCCACGTACAACAAGGCTGCTAACTAACCTTCCATCATAGCCTCTGGACCCGCTAAATTCAACAATGGTGAATCCTTCAAATCGTCGGGATCGTTTTGGTGAAAGATGCGGATATAATGAGAGTAGCCCTTCTCAAACATGCGCCGTCGCTCGGCGATATTAGAATCAATCACGAGCGGGCTAGGCTTTCGACAAGAGTTAGCCATGTCCTCAACTCACAAAAAAACACGCAAATAAAAACTGATAAATGAAATAAATTGCGGTAATCAGACGCGGGGTAGGCCCGATTATCTGAGCCGACTATTGACAAAAAACAATATCCAAATTCCATAACCACAGAATCTATATGCACAGCTGTCAGGAACCAAACTTTGTACCAAACTGGACAGGTCCCATGGCAACACCCCTGGACAGGCGAGTTGGTGATACTGAACAGTGAGGTTTAGGTTTATTATTATCATAAAGAGGCAAATGACCTTAAAACTTTCAAAGGTTTAAGAAAGAACTGCAGGTGTTTGAAAAATCAAAGGTAGACAAAAAAGCTGGTGTAATTCAGCGGGTGAGGCAGCATCTATGGACCGAAGGAATAGGCGACGTTTTGGGTCGATTCTGAAGAAGGGTCTCGACCCGAAACGTCATTCCGTAGATGCTGCCTCACCCGCTGAGTTTCTCCAGCTTTTTGGTCTACCTTAAAACTGTCAAATGCAATTAAATCAGTGAGATATTTCAAGCGGCAATAGAATAATTATTTTGGGAAGAAGGGCATACTCTATCTATTTATGTTGCCACTTTCAGGGAGCTATGGACTTAAACCCCAGGATCCCTCTGTTCGTTAATGCTGCTGAGTGTCATAACATTAATTGTATATTTTCCCCTTACATTTGACCTCCCAAAGTAGAACACTTCGCACTTGCATGGATTAAACTCCATTTGCCATTTTTCCACTCATTGCTGTAGCTGATCTACATCCCACTGTATACCTTGACACCTTTCCGCACAGTCCACAACCGCAGCAATCTTGGTGACATCTGCAAATTTACTAACCAGCCCTTCTATGTTTATGTCCAAGTCATTTATATATATTCCAAACATCAGAGGTCCAAACACAGATCTCTGCAGAACTCCACTGGTCACAGACCTCCCTCCTGAATATTGTCCTTCCACTACAACCCTCCGTCTTCTATTAGTAAGCCAGTTCTAAATCTCTACAACCAAGTCACTTTGAATCCCATGCATTTTAATCTTCTGGATCAGCCTACCATTGGCCGGTACTAAATGCGAGGGATCTGATGAAAGTGAAAGAGCTCCAATCTTTCAAGAAAGAACATAAAACAGTACAGCACAGGAACAGGCCCTTCGGACTGCAATGTCCATGCTGAACATGTTAAACTAATCTCATCTGCTTGCACTTGATCCACAACCCTCCATTCCTTACTGATCCTCGTGACTATCTAAAAGCCTCTTAAAAGCCACTAGCCTACCTGCCTCCATCATCACTCCTGACAGCACATTCCAGACACCCACCCTTTTTATTTAAAAACGTGCTCGCACATCTTTAAACTTTGCCCCCCCCCCCCCCTCACTTTAAAGCTGCGCTCTCTAGTCTTAATCTGGAGTCTTAAAAAATAAACTAACTTATGACACGATCTTCCATTATTTTAACCCTACTTCTCTGGTTCATTTCAATAAAATTATCCTTGTGAAAAGAGCAGCAGACAGCAGGCCAGGGATGCAAGACCGACCTCAGCAGTGATTCTTTTTCTGTCCATCTTGATCTCCAGGGGTCAGTGCGGTCATCAGGAACGTGATGGACTTGTGCCAAAGGCTGCCATCTAAGTGCGCCTCCTGCTCTCACACCCCACTGTGCAAAGACGAGCACAGTCAGAGGAGGAGCTCATAACCATCATTTTTGGAGGGTGGGGGGTGGAGGGAGTTCAGTAAATATGATCATGGATGACCTTCAACTGCTTATGGGCATCTTAAGCTTGAAAACTGCCATTGCAATGATCTGTTTCTCTTTCCACAGATGATACTTGACCTGCTGTGTTTTTTTTTAATTTCAGGTTTCCAGCATCTACAGTTTCCTTGGATATGTATACAACATTGATTGGGCTTGTTTCTCTGGCAACCATTGCTCCACAGAATACAAATCCTCCAAACAGAACATCACAGCTGATACTCGATCGTGGCTGCCAAATGGAAAAGCACAGACCTGAAATCTGATGAGATTGCCTGTGACACAAAATGCTGGAGTAACTCAGCGGGTCACGCAGTATCTCTGGAGAAAAGGAATAGGTGATGTTTCAGGTTGAGACCCTTCTTCAGATGGTTTGCCTGTTATACTTATTCCAGTCTATGAGTGCGCCTTGCCCCCAAAATGGCAAGAACATAAGGACGGCATCAGCAGGATCTCCACCCTTTCTGGAGTAGTGAACTAACCATAAATCAAACCTGTCCAAAGTGGGGTCATGGGTCACTATTCTGCAGCAGTGTATCTCACTGATGCTTCTGTCCAGTTCACGTGATGGTCCATGAGAAATGAAAAAATGCACATTGTTGGACTAACGTATTGGGTCTGGCAGCATCCCTGGAGAACATGGATAAGTGACGTTTCACGTTGGGATGCTTCTTTGGGTCCTTGTTTTCCAGAGATGCTGCCTGACCCACTGAGTTACTCCATCACTTTGTCTTTGGTTGGTCAACCAGCATCTGCAGTTCCTTCTTTCTATGTGGTCCATTCATTGGACTTTCACGCTTCGGCTATGAATTAAACCATGGAGAATCAGGTTGATGCAGGTCATGTGTTAGAGGTGCAGGACACAATTACCTGGAATCCTTTTTGCAGATCAGGAGATGGCTGGGTCTGTAGTCCCAGGGCCGCAAGTTGGTATATCTAGCTGAGGGTGGATTATTTCATCATTCGGAAGGATGGCGACATGAAATGGCTTGTTGTATTGCTGGTGGGAGCATCCATCGCCACAGAGCACATCATGAAGATAATTATTCAGGTATTTCAATATAGAGTCTGCCAGAAGATCAGTACAGCTAGCAGTCTTTGTTCCTCATTTGCTTTAGCACAATTTTCTGTCTCCATCTCATTCCAACATTCAGTGAAGCTGAATGCTTAGTCCAGAGTGTGCAGGAAACTTTGAGAAAAATGGTTGGACAATGGATCTAATTGCTCAGTGAGGGATACATTGTCCTTTCTCGTTTCCTCATGCAGTGGACCATCGCCTTAAAAGGAAGTGGAGTTTTCTACAGCCCATTTTGGAGGGGAGGGTATATGAGAAGAAGAGGAGGCAGAGGGCAGATCTCATAGACAAAGAAGACAGTGCCAAGGAGCAGACCAGTTGGGAGTGCTTATAATATCAGCCAAGTGTAACTGCCAAGGTAGATCCTTGTTGATGCTCAACAAGGACTCTAAATTGTATGATAAAGATGAATAGCCGACAAGGATAGCTCAGGTTGACTGCACGAGTCTGCCCCAGGTGTCAGGGCTGATGGATGTGACAAGTCAGAGGGTTTTGTGCAGGACAATCCTTCCGTCAGTGAGGAACAGGAAGCATCCAATGTGAAATTGAGGTAAAGAACTGGAGGTTGTGGGAAGAATGTTCATCACCAGCACCTTGAAGAGAGATACGGGAAGTAGTAAACACGTTGGCTTACAATGAGAAGCTCACATGGGATTTGAATTCTTAAGATATGCGTAAGCCTTTTATTGTATATTGTATCCCATTGCATTAATGCTGCCTGAACCGCTGAGTTACTGCAGCATTTAGTCATTCATGATTCCTAAACAGCCCAACTGTGTTTGAGGCGAGAAATAGGGTAAGTTTCCCAAATGAAAATGGAAATAGGTTATTCTGCTTTTAAAGAAAACCACCCTGCTCTGGGAGAAAACTGGTTAGTTTAAGCTCTTTCCCCATCTTCATAATCAGGACAGTATAGTGTTTCTGTAGTAATTCATTACCATTGTTTAGCTAATATCTGCTTAAATATTTCTCAGGATTCAACTGGTTGTTGCCAGAAAACTTCTTCTCCAATGCTCTAGTGGATCTGTTGATCTCAGGCTGCTGTTATTGCATTGGTCTCCCACAAACCGCCATCATAGCTGCAGTAATACTAAAACTTGCAATAAAGTGGAGTCTGTAATAAGGTGATAACATCCTAAGCTTCAAAAGAAACAAATTTCATTGCCAGGAGAGGCACAGAGGTGCAATGGTAGAGTTGCTGCCTCATAGTGCCAATGACCCAGGCTCGATTCTGACAACGGGTGCTGTCTGTACGGAGCTTGCATTCTCTCCCTGTGAACGTGTGGGTTTTCTCTGGATGCTCTGTTTCCTCCCACATTCCAAAGATGTGCACGTTTGTGCATTAATTGGCCTCTCTAAAGTGTCATAGTCATAGAGTGATACAGTGTGGAAATAGGCCCTTCGGCCCAACTTGCCCACACCGACCAACATGTCCCAGCTACACTAGTCCCACCTGCCTGCACTTGGTCCATATTCCTCCAAACCTGTCCTATCCATGTACCTGTCTAACAGTTAAATGTTGGGATAGTCCCAGCCTCAACTACCTCACCAGGCAGATTGTTCCATACCCTTTGTGTGTAAAAGTTACCCCTCAGATTCTTATTACATTTTTTCCCCTTCACCTTGAACCTATGTCCTCTGGTCCTAGATTTTCCTACTCTGGGTAAGAGACTCCGTGCATCTACCCGATCTATTCTCATGATTTTGCACACCTCTATAAGTCACCCCTCATCCTCCTGCACTCCAAGGAATAGAGACCCTGTCTACTCAACCTCTCCCAATAGGTCACACCCTCTAATCCTGGCAACATCCTCGTAAATCGTCTCTGAACCCTTTCATGCTTGACAATACCTTTCCTATAACATAGTGCCAAGAACTGAACACAATATTCCAAATGCAGCCTCACCAGCGTCCCTACTGCGTAGGATAGAACTAATGTCCAGGGGGATCTTTGGTCGGCATCGACTCAGTGGGCCGAAGGGCCTGTTTCCACTCTGTATCTCTAAACTAAACCAAGGTTTATGAATGATATTAGGGGAACACGTGGCCAAAAATATTGGTTTCCTAGAACAATTTAAAGACGTAGGAAGGTTATAGAGAGCAGGAGAACATCAGGAAAATAATTCCTGAGTTTAAGTACATCAGTTGAAGACATGGCCACCAATGTTTGTGCCATGGAATCAGAAATGAGGCAGAGGTCAGAATCAGAGACATGAATTAATTTGCAAGGTTGTACAACAAGAGGATTTTACAGAGACATGGAGGAATGGCACCATGCAGAAATTGACCACTAGGTTGAGAATTTTAAATTGAAGGAATGGCCAGAATAGAAACTGATGTCAGTCTATGATCATTGAGCAGTTGGGATCTGAACAGCTGCACTTTGAGTGAGTCAAAGCTTATGATGGCAGACATCCCGTGAAAGCAATTAAATATTCTTGGTTAAGCTTCTTTCTGCAAGACAAAGGAAAAAACACAATGAGGTGACCAACTTGAGGTGACCTACCCACAAAGACACTTGGTAGACACTTGGCCTACCCACAAAGCATCCATCTCCCCGCCTTCCCCAAACAACATGGCATTGATTGTGAACAGGATATAGGAAGAAATATAGGTTAGATTTAGTCCACCAGTGCTTCAAAACTCTATTCCGACATACCAACATCACAATGATATTATACTGTGGATAGACTGCTTGGATCAATATTCCTTTACTTGCTCTGGGATAGCTTGCATTGTTTGAGTTATACGAGATTCAGATATTGTCTTTTTCAGTGTGGGTGGGATCATGGTGACAACTGGCTGGCAGTTTTGTAAATACATCTACTTCATATGCTGAATTGAACACCAGATCACTATTAAATTTGTCCATTGAATTCAAAGTCAATGACTAATTCTCACTAATCAATTACTGCACAACATTTATATGAAAAGCACCACAAAGACGAGACTCGACTTGCAAATCATTATCATGGGCCTGATCGCACTCAATCCAGTCTATCTAGTGGCTTAAGTCATCTTTTGAGGCCAAGTCACTGCTGCCAACCTTAGAGCATCATTCAACAACCATTCCACAAGTAAAATGTGTTTGTCAAGTTGTCAAGGGTTTGTTTTGCAGTTAAAGGATGTAATAAGATATATAAAGTAGAAATCCTGACACAATTAAATTATAAACTACAGGTAATTAACAAATGTAGAAAAATAAACCAAAACTTAGCCAATGAAAGGTTCCGACATCGTTCAAATGAATGGGTCCACATTAAATGAACCAGAAATGGCTGGCATAAAGTTGAGGGGACAGATACTAAAGTGTACCAGACTCTCAGTTCTGTAGGTTTTAATTTAGAAATACAGTGTGGAAGCAGGCCCTTTGGCCCACTGAGTCTACGCTGAGCAATGATCACCCATACACCAGTTCTATCCTACACCCTAGGGACAATTTACAGAAGCTAATTAAACAAACCTGCATGTCTTTGGTATATGGAAGGTAACCAGAGAACCCAGAGAAAACCCATGCGGTCACGGGAGGAACGTACAAACTCTGTACAGACAGCACCCGTAGTCAGGATCTAACATGGGTCTCTGACGCTGCAAGGCAGCAACTCCAACACTCCGCTACTGTTGTGAAACATTTCTAGACTCAATGGTGAATGAAGCCGGGTGAGCTGACGGCTCACCTGACCTCAAGTCCTATTCACATTTCCAGGCTTCAGTGCACAGGAATGTAAGTCAGAAATGCACTGACGTGCATAATGTAGTCAGCCAATGATTCTCTATGTATCTGTGTGTGGGCTGGCAGCACAAACTTGCCCAGTTAATAAAGAAGGCAAATTAAGGACCATTGCATGTAACTCCTCACTAGGCTGTACTCTCTGAAAGGAAGATTGCATGCATACCAACAACCTACCAAACCATTTTACTGGTGTAGAAGTCATTCCAACTGGAAAACCAAAATCTATAAAACAAAACTGACTGTGAGAGAAAGCAGATTTTTATAGTGAAATAAGTCCACAGTTGTGAATATATTCCCAATTGGCTTTATCTTACAGTTTTAAATATTTAATGTGCTAATGAACTATGTAAGAGGCACAGACAACCTTAACTGAGGTAAGATGAATAATGTCTATTAAAGTCCTTTTGTAATCAAACACATTATATTCTGCAGAAAAATACACAGTGCTGGAGTAACTCAGTGGATCAGGCAGCATCTCTGGAGAATATAGATAGGTGATGTTTCAGGTCAGGACCCCTTTTCAGACTGAAAACTGAGAAAAGGTCCCAACTTAAAATGTCACCTATCCATTCCTGAAGCATGAGGGCAATTGAACAGCCTCTCGGTGGACAACTCCAACCAACCAACTTTCTGAAGAAGCGCCCCAATCCGAAATATCACCTATCCATGTTCTCCAGAGATGCAGCCTGACCCCCTGAGTTACTCCAGCACCTTGTGTCTTTCTTTGTAAACCAGCATCTGGAATTCCATGTGTCTACAATCAAATTTTAAGAAATAATGAAGAAGGAAATCATGTTATATTGTATAATTGAACTCCAATTATACAAGCAAAAGAAAGAATGGAAGGAGGGTAAATTAAAGTGATGAAAGTGAATATTAATGAAAAATAAACAGCAATTTTAGAGCAGTTTTACTCTCCTGAGAAGACAACCTGAGGCGTAACTATTTTACACAAAGCATGGTGAATATATAGAATGAGCTGCCAGAGGAGATAGTTGAGGCAGGTACTATTCCAACGTTTAAGGAACATTTAGACAGGTCTTCTTCTTCGAGTCCGTTGCAATCTCAGATGTCGTTCTGCCAGTATCTGGCGCAGGTCACAGCTGGTCGGGTCGGTTCAGCCAGGTCTTGGGGTCTGCACTGGGGGGCGTCGTCACACTCCAGTAGGTGGGACATTGTCTGTACTGCTCCACAGCTGCATGTGTCTTCTGCCTGGTAGTTCCATGCTTTCATAAGTGCTTTGCACCTCCCCTGCTCCACTCGTAATCTGTTGAGGGTCTTCCAGGTTGGCCATGGGAGGTCGTGCCCGCTGGCGAGGCATTCAGTCGGAGTGATTCCTCTCTCCATCCAGTCGTGGGCTCGTGTGTTGAGCTGGTTCCATTCATCTTTCCAGATGTTGGGCCTTGCTGTTTCTTTGGTTGTCTGGACAGGTGGGACTGTCTGCAAGAAACTGGCTCTGGATTTCAGTCGGGGTGGAGGTGCTGTGTGTCCGTGCAGGGGGTGCCTGGTATCGATCTCCTGTGCTCTCCGCTCGTTTTGGGCGATGATGGATCGTCTAATATGGGGAGGGTGGGGGCAATACCAGCTAGGGCGTAGAGGCACGGGACTGGCATTGTCTTTATGCATCCCGTGATAATGCGGCAGGCTTCGTTGAGGGCTGTGTTAACCAGTTTGGTGTGGTGGGAGCGGCTCCAGCTTGAGCACGCGTATTCAGCTGTGGAGAAGCACAGGGCTAGGGCAGTTGCGCGGATGGTTGGTGGATCAGTGCCCCACTTTGAGTTTACCAGTTTGCGCAGGATGTTGTTGCGAGTGTTGACCTTGGCTTTGGTGTTCTGAAGGTGGGTTTTGAAAGAGAGTGTCCTGTGTGTACGAGGTACACGGGGTGGAAGTGGTTGGAGAGTTTGTGGCCATCCCATGAGACGCTCAGTTGTTTTCCTGCATCTCGATTTTTAAGGTGGAAGCTGCATAGTTGGGTTGTTGATGGGTTGGGTTTCAGGTGGTTGTTATTGTAGTAGGTTGTCATCTCTTGGAGGGCGCTTTCCAGGACAGACTCGATCTTCTGGAAGTTCTCCTGTTGGGTGGTGATGCAGAGGTCATCAGCATAGATGAAGCGGCGGCATTGTGGGGGAAGTGGTTGGTCGGTGGTGTAGATGTTGAAGAGGAGGGGGGCCAGTACGCTGCCTTATGGTAGGCCATTCTTTTGGGCTTTCCATTTGCTCTTCTTGTCGTTTAGTTGAACGAAGAAGCGCCTGCTGTTGAGAAGGCTTTTGATGACTTGGCACAGGTCGAGGTCACCAGTCATGTCAAAGAGTTTCCTGATCATGGTGCGGTGCTGGGCAGTGTCGTAGGCAGCGGTGAGGTCCATGAAAGCTGCTCCGGTGATGAGTTTGCACTCAAAACCGTCCTCAATGTGTTGGGTGAGGTTCAGTAGCTGGCCGGCACAGGAGTGGCCAGGGTGGAAGCCAGCTTGATCTTTAGTAAGATTGGAGTCTATAAGTGGCATAAGGTGTTGAAGTAATAGCCTCTTGTAGAGCTTGTAGGTGATGCAGAGTAGGGAAATGGGTCTGTAGCTCTTTGGGGATGATGGGTCCTTTCCAGGCTTGGGAATTGCGATAGTCTTGGCCTTTCTCCATACAGGTGTGGTTGTTTTCTGTGCCATGCATGAGTTCAGCATTGCTAGGAGCCAGGTCTTTGCTTTAGGTCCCAGGTGCTGTATCATTTCCATCAGTACATCATCGATTCCTGCAGCTTTCCCAGGTTTCAGCATGCTCATTGCAGCTTCGAGTTCTCTAGGTCGAAGGGCTTGGTGAGAGCGCCGGCTGGTTGTAGGCGGCCTGTTACCGCTGTCCGGTGGTATCTCCTGTGGGACTGCGCCGGTTTTGGCTACGGCCGTTTGCCACCAGCTGTGCTGCAACTGAGTTTGCTGTGAGTGTTGTGAGCGTGGGCGGTGTGGTATGGTCTTCACCGAGGCGGCGGATTGTGGCCCAAGCCTTCCTGCTGTTATTGGTCATGTTGGTGTTTTCTATCAACTCCTTCCAGACTTGCCTTCGGTCCTCCCCGACTGTGTTCAACAGGATCGCTCCGAGTTCCATGGTGGTGGAGGAGAAAGGGTCCTCGTGGTATGCCCTGTGGTCGGCTTTCAGTAGATCGCTGGATGTTTCCGACAGCCCGGGGATGTGCTTGGCCTGGCATCCTCTTGGTATATGTCGCCTGGCTGATCTTTTCAGCAGTTCTGTGAACATGGTATAGTTGGGGGTGTGATGGAATGCTGGGGATGGAGTCTTCGATCTCCTGTTGGAATGACAGCCAGTCGGCCTTCCGCAGATTGAACCTTCTGCGGAAGGGACGGTTGTTACTTGGAGAGCGGATCGGATGGTTATGGTGATTGGCCGGTGTTGCGTATGGGGGATAGGGTCCAGGACCTCTTTCACAGCTCTGGATGATAGTTCGCTGCTCACACAAACAAGGTCTGGGTTATATCCTTGTTTCCATCTGGCACAGTTTGGCGTCATGGATCAGGGTCAGGTGTTTCGACTCGAGCCAGGTTTCGACTTCATCTCCATCTTGAGTGTTCACTCCATAGACAGGTACATGGATAGGACAGGTTTAGAGGGATATGGGCTACAAGCAGACAGATGTGGCACGTTGGCCGGCGTGGGACAAGTTGGGCTGAAGGGCCTATTTCCACGCTGTATGTATGTATGACTCTATGACTTTGGCACCAAGAGACACTGTTCCTGCACTAAGCTCCATAATTAATAGGATCCTAATGCAAAAATCACATCACAACTGTCTTTATGATCTGAAATGCAGAATCAATTGTATTGTGATGAGATTTGTTCATTTTTATGAGGCAAATCCAGCATTTTTTTGAAGGTCATGCAAGTTTAATGTTGAGCTCCTGTTTACTGCAAGACCATGATGGAGCTTCAGAAATCATTCAGTAACTTATGGCAAATTGCAACTCATGACACACCCCTTCCTTGCCACAGTTTAGTGCACCCTTGTTTATGTACAATATTAATGGGCAATATTGTGTAAATACCACTAAGTTTCCAGCGACCTTTCAGTGACTGAAGTTCCTGGCAGCTTTTGTCTTTGAATTGGCACTGGATGAAAAGGATTCAAGACATTTGTATTAAAAAAAACACTCACTAAGAATATTGTAGCAGCAAATTCTCTCCAGTGCACTTAAGTATGAAGAGAAATAAGATTTGAGAAACTAATGATTAACTGGGAGGAACAGAAGACACAAAGTTTTGGAGTAACTCAATGGGTCAGGCAGCATTTCTGGGGAACATGGATAGATGATGTTTCGACTTTTGACCCTTCCAGCACTTTGTGTCCTTTTTTGTAATCCAGCATCTGCAGTACCTTGTTTTCTGCATTAACCGGGAGGACCAAGTTTAACAAGATCTGCAAATATAATTGGATCTTTGTTAGAGGAAAATCCTACCAGCTTTTAATTGTGTGCAGTTTTGGTCTAATTTGAGGAAGGACATTCTTGATATTGAGGGGGTGCAGCGTAGGTTCATCAGGTTAATCCCTGGGATGGCGGGACTGACATATGATGAAAGAATGGATCGACTGGACTTATCTTCACTGGAATTTAGAAGGATGGGAGGGGATTTTATAGAAACATATACAATTCTCAAGGGATTGAACAGGTGAGATACAGGAAAATTGTTCCCCATGTTGGCGGAATCCAGAACAATAAGGGGTAGGTCATTGAGGACTGAGATCTTTTTCAGCCAGTGAGTTGTGAATCTGTGGAATTCTCTGCACAGAAGACAGTGGAGGCCAATTCACTGGATGCATTCAAGAGAGAGCTAGATGCACTGTAGCTCTTAGGGCTAACGGAATCAAGGGAAGAAAGCAGGAACAGGTTACTGATTCTGGATGATCAGCCATGATCATATTGAATGGCAGTGCTGGCTCGAAGGCCGAATGGCCTACTCCTGCACCTATTTTCTATGTTTCTAAACAATGATGTGATTTTACATTGACCAGTGGGATTGTTACTACCTTATGTATAAAATGTTGTGTGCAGTTCTGATCGCCCACATTACAGGAAGGATATTAAGGCTTTGGAAAGGCAGCAGATGAGGTTTACACGAATGCTGCCTGATTAGAGAGTAAAAGCTTTAAGGAGAGGAATTAGACAAACTTGGATTGTTTTCTCTGGAGCATCGGAGGCTGAGGGGAGACCTGGTAAAAGTATATAAAATTATGAGAGGCATCGATATGGTAACAGTAAGAACTGCTCTAAAAAACTGGATGGCGTGGCTTTAAGGTGAGAGGGGCAAAATTTAAGGGAGAGGTCTTTTTACACAGAATGTGGTGGGTGCCTGGAAAGGGCTGCCGTGAGTGGTGGTGGAGGCAGGGATGATAGTGGCATCTAAGAAGCTTTTCAATAGACGCATGGACATGCATGGGATGTAGGGAAATGCAGTTAGAGGAGATTAGTTTAACTTGGCATCATGTACTACACATGTATTGTGGGCCAAGGCGGGTGCTCCTGAACTCTACTGTTCTACGTTCTATACATTTTAAATTAAATTGCATTGTATTTCTTGGATTATTTTTTTCTGCCAGTTTGCTTCTGATGAGCAATACTGTTCATTTACCAGGTAAGGGGTGGTTAACCTAATGGGCTAGGTTAAATCTGATCCTCTTGTTTATAAATACGTGAGTGTAGCGGCGCCTGCTGGCGCACGCAGGTATCGAACCCGGCGCTCGGAAGCCGTGGTCACGTGACTCAGGAGGGGATGCTTGTTTTCACGTGGTTTTGCTTTCGCGCGGCAGTTCAGTGCTGACCACCGTTGTGGCCGGACATGTTGTGAGAGCCTGTAAACTGAGGTTATTTTCTGAATAAAATACGTTCTAAAACTCAGTTGTCGTTCTTGGTCGGTACCAGCAAGCTCCATCTACGGTTGCCCCACCTGTCCGTGCTTGGCCCATAACCCTCCAAACCTATCCTATCTATGTGCCTGTCCATATATCTCATTAACATTAACACAGTGGCACAGGGGTTGAGTTGCTGCCTCACTGCGCCAGAGACCCAGGTTCGATCCTGCCTATCGGTGCTTACCTGTACGGAGTTCGTACGTTCTCCCCATGACAGCGTGGTTTTTCTCTGGGATCTCCGGTTTCCTCCCACACCCCAAAGATGTGCAGGTTTGTAGGTTAATTGGCTTGGTATGATTGTTAATTGTCCCTTGTGTGTGTAGGATAGTGTAAGAGTGCGGGGATCGCTGGACGGCACAGACTCGGTGGGCCGAAGAGCTTGTTTCTGAGCTGTATCTCTAAACTAAACTAAAATAGTACCTGCCTCAACTACTTCCTCCGGCAGCTCGTTCCATAAACCCGCCACCCTCTGTGTAAAAAAGTTACACCTCAAGTTCCTATCATATTTTTCCCCACTTCACTGTAAACCTATATCCTCTGGTTCTCAATTCCCATACTCTGGGCAAAAGACTGTGCATTTACCCAATCTATTTCTCTCATGATCTTGCCAACCAAGGAAGAAAGGATTAAAGTATGATGGCACTTTTCTTTTGTCATAGTTAGGGATGTTGCTAGGAATCTTTCTAACATTTAATTTGGCATTGCAAATTATCCATATTCGCACTAATCGTACATACTAATCTCTGTTCATTGACGTTCTAATCTCTTGTTTTCTTTGCGTTTCCCATAAATTGTAATTGACACTTACTTTATATACAGTTCTAGTCCTTAATCCAGGGGTTCCCAACCTTTTTCATCCCGTTTACCCCTGGCAACTTTAATAGCACATAACAATGCTATTTCACTTATTTATGAACAACTAATGATGAACAGATACCAGAACCAAACATAGTCAGTCTATGAGAAAAAATATGTACAAATCCAGAATCAACAAATTTACCCCCTGGTTGGGAACCCTTGCCTTAATCCATCTCTCCGATATATTCAGTTAAGGAGCTGTCTTCCAACAATGTGTTATCACACCCGTTCAGCATATCATGTGTTTTCTGGAAAATATTTAAACCAAGTATTCAGGTTATCTATACATAATATTATGAAATTGCTCTGCATACTTAACTAACTACAATAAAATCTGCTGTAAATGGTACAATGTGTGATTCTTATGTCTGTGAATCATTCAGAAGATTAATTGCATTCTCACATTTGGAGATCCTAAAACCTGCTTGAAACTATTTCTCAAACATTAAATGTTATGGGATATATTTACTTTTTTTTAATCAAAAAGCATAAATGAATATCATTACAATTCAGTTGGCTTATTATTAAAATTATTACTGCAATGGCATCTTATTTTATACTTATTTTTTCTTATTATATTCCATATCTTGTTTTTATACCCAATAATAATTTGCTTTCTTAGTCATTCGTCTTTTCACCTTTCACAAGTACTTTGCCATTTGGATGAACCAGTACATTATCTTATTTCTTTGTTCACCACGAGGGTTAATCATTCAGTCAGTTTCTCTGAATTCAGTACCTCCTTACGAATGAGTCAGGTGAGCTTTGTCTTCTGTTCTTTCATTTTGTTTCTTTCGTCCTTTGGTTTAAGGTTTCCTCTTTTTGTTTCTTAAGCAATGGAGAGCAGTGAGGGAACATCGCAGAGAAGGAACACAGTCAAGATTTTTTTTTCCAATGCGATAGAGAAAGCCAAACTAAGAGAATGTTTCACATGGTAAGTGTGTGCAAGTTGAACATTGACTTTTTCAATATCAGGCTCTTCATTTGCCAGAAATATAACGTAGCACTGGCTGGTTTTCTGAGCATTGTATGTTTGCAGACAAAGGTCGTTTGCCTTTATTATTAAAGATAGATAAAATTGCTGGAGTAACTCAGCAGGTCAGGCACCATTTTGGAGAAAATGGATAGGTGTCATCTCGGGTCAATTGTTCCAGGTAGCAGTGAGAACAGAGTTAGATTTTGGTGGTTTAACCTGAAATAAATTTTACTCACTTAAAACCACTCTTCATTTCTGCTCACTTTGTTAATTAAAATATTGCTAATCTTTACTGACCTAATAATTGTAGATACATTGATCCATTATAGTTTTGTTAGGAATAACTGCTTCCAAGTCCTTATGATGACATAGTTCCAGCTTCAGATTGAGGATATCTTCAACTATATTGTGTGACACAATACATTTGAAAAGCAGCGTAAGCGAAGACCAGATCTTACAAATACTTTGTATCCATGAAGCCACATTCAGAACCGTCACTGCCGCTATAGGCCCAGCCAGCCCCTCGCTCCTAGACCCAGCACACCTCTCGTTCTTTAGTCATTAGCAAGCCAATTTCATGGCCTTGATCAGTGGAGTTATAGAAAACATGGCAGGGACATACCTCATGAAGCTGCTACATAGGGCTCTCAACATGCTTGTACTTTAGCAAATTAAGTAGCCCTGCTACTTTAGCACAGTGGCGGAGTAGTAGAGTTGCTGCCTTAGAGCGCCAGAGACTAAGTTTCGATCCTGACCATGGGTGCTGTCTTGCACATTCTCCCCATGAAGACATGGGTTTTCTCCAGGTGCTCTAGTTTCCTCCCACACTCCAAAGGTTTGTATGTTGCTTGACTTCTATAAATTGTCCCTAGTGTGTGGATTTAAACGTGTATGGGTGATCGCTGGTCGGCACAGACACAGTGGGCTGAAGGGCTTGTTACCACACTGAATCTCTACAAAATGTATACAAATTACAAATAGATCTACATACTCAGAGTGAAATTTAATGTTGCTACCACCAACCATTGAGAATATAAATGTACCTATCAAAAATATCTTTAAAACTTTTAATTTATTTTCATCTATTGCAGACAAATTAACATAAACATTATTCTGTTTTCTGAGTGTGGGAAGCATGCTGATTTTGCATGTTACTCTTTGCCTCCATTTAGACAGCAGAGGTCAGGTTTTGGAGCTGCTGCCTTGTATTAAAACAAAACAAAGGTACTTTTTAACTGATTCATCATTCTCAGGCTTTTGGCTTTTAGACCTTTTCAATACCTAAATATTAGAACTTTAAATAATTAAAATGAAATTCAATATTTCCATCTTCTACATTATACAAACAGCTTTTTGAATGTTTTAACTACAAAGACAATATTTGCCATTGATTTGAAACTGTTAAACCTGTTAATGGCTCTTTTCAAAAGATCTAGGGCATTTTTAGGAGATAAGTGGTTAAAATGGACTTTAGCACGTAATTTATTACAATTGATAATTCATACGTCATTTATAAGGGTTCAAAGTATATTATTATCCTTGATTAGATTTCAATTATAATTGATACCAACGGAAATCAATTGAGAATTCATATTTACAGCTAAATTACAGAATCCATTGTCACAGCTAAATATGCAGGATAAATCTATTGGATTTTTAAATAATTTCATACATTTCAATGCACACCACTCTAATTTCACAATTCTTTTTATAAATATGGATTTTTTTATTGTTAAATCGGTTATTTTCATTGCAATTTTGTATTATTTTATACAATTTTATCTTTTTCAATTTCAATATCAGTTTTTTGTTGGAAATTATTGTTTTCCTCAGCTATTTTGAAGTAAAGATCTAACCTTGGCTAGGACTGCACTTCATAACCTGATGTTTCTTGCATGCCAGCTCTTCACCTTTTTCCGTCCATCTATTTACAAAATGTATTATATGAAGTTAAGCCCAGACATTTCTACTGTTCTTTAGTCCTTGTGTTGATCCAAGCAGCAGTAAATCTGGAAATCATTTCAAATTGCTTCCGGTAGTGCAGCACGGTGCTGCAACTAGTAGAGCTACTGCCTCACGGCGCCGGAGACCCTGGTTCAATCCTGACCTCGGCTGCTGTCTGCTTGGAGTTCGCACATTCTCCTGTAACTGTGTGGGTTTCCTCCGGGTGCTCCAGTTTCCTTCCACATCTCAAAGACAGGTAGGTACATTGGTTGGTTAACTGGTCACTATAAATTTCCCCTAGGTTATAGGTGAGTTGGTTTTGGGTAAAGTTGAAGCGAATTTGAAGAAAATAAAAATGTGATTATTGTAGGATAACTGTTAGCGAGTAGTTGATGATCCGTGTAGACACAATGGGCCAAGGGCCTGTTTCTGTGTTCTGTGTTTATTTCACTTTGACTATCATTCTTTTTAAAATTTGTATTTAGTTTTTATTTTTATTTATTAGTACAGTAAATTACATTAATACACCCCACGTATATATTATTACATTTATAGTACCCCTTCACTTTTAAAGCTATTAGGAAAGGATAGAAATTGAGAAAATAGAGAAAATGAAAGAGAATAGTGATAGTGTAGAAGCGTGACGAAAGGAAAGAAGAAAGACCCTTTAGACGAGGAACTAGAGAAAATAAATTGTGATAGACCCTAGAAAAGAAAAAAGAGAAAGAAGAAAAAAGAAAAAAGACAGTTGCTCTATTATGAACATCACGCAAAAGGGATATACCAACTTGACACTTTTCATTCCCCTTTACCAAGTCCTGATCACTTTCTAAAGTACTATTGCCCCTTATACTCGTAGTAAGTCTATAAATGAAGACCACGTCGTATAAAAGTGATCTGATTTGCCTGCCAGGAGGAGTCTCATATCTTCCAGGTGTAGTGTTTCAAACATCATTGAAATCCACATGTTGATTGTTGGTATAGGAGCGTTTTTCCAAAATTTTAAAATAAGCTTTTTTCCAACTGACTATCATTCTAATACTCTAGAGGCCACTATATTGTTCAAATATACTTAATTATTTCTTTTCAGTTGGTGGCATAACTTATGTTTCTTGGGGTTCATTGTTGGATTTTTCTCTAAAACGTACTTTTAGGTTTGCACTACACTGCTGAATTTTAATGTACTCACAAGAAAATTTGATGTGTTTTTAGGAATCTGCTGAAGATTTTACTCCTCAGTCAAGGATTATCCCTGTTATTATGCGGAACTGCAATCAGCAGTCAATATCTGGCAGATGATTTTTCTGTCCACACACCAATGCTTCAAGGCTTTGTCAACTACCTACTACTGTTCCTGGTTTACACTGGAGTATTGGCTTTCAGGCAGGGTATGTTATCAACAAAAATAATCTATTTGAAATATAGCAACAAAGAATTGCAGTTGCTGGTTTACCAAGGAAAATCACAAAATGCTTAAGTAACTCAGTGGGTCAGACAGTATCCTAGGAGAACATCAATAGGTGATGTTTTGAGTCAGGACCCTTCTTCAGACTGATTCTATTTCAAGTGTTTAGAATCATCATAGCATCTAGCCACAATATTAAGTTAATTGTCACTGAATCTGAAGTGCTATTTTAATTATATTTTCAATCAGGCAGTAAAAATTTAGTGCAAATACTAAAGGCAAAATGGTGGAAATATCTTCTGCTGGGACTCATTGATGTTGAAGCAAACTATATGACAGTCAAAGCCTACCAGTATACGACATTAACAAGTGTTCAGGTACGTGCCCAACCTTTTCATATAGTCATCATCTACAATATATTCCTACATGTTTGTTAACCTGCTTTACAATATATTCCTACATGTTTGTTAGCCAAGCCATTTTTGATTAAAGACTTTCTAGATAGTGCAGAAACAGGCAATTCAGCTCACCGATTTCATGCCGACACTAATCTACACACACTAGGGACAATTTTACAACTTACCAAAACCAATGAACCCAATTAACCTACAAACCTGTAAATCTTTGGAGTGTGGGAGGAAACAGGAGCACCCAGAGAAAATCCACGTGGTCACAGGGAGAACATACAAACATACATACAGCACCATATTCAGGATCAAACACATGTCTCTGGCTCTGTAAGGGAGCAACTCAACTGTGGCACCACTGTGCCACCCCTCAATATCCAGATATAATTCCTGAATCTGAACAACAGTCTGACAGCTCAATCAAGTAGACATCCCATGAAGTGGGTTTACCAAGGCTAACAGGCATAATAATTAATTTTAATCACAGTGCTCAGTCATTATAATTGTCCGGATTGGGAATCCTGGAATATTTTTCCTCTTTCTGTTTTGGCAATTGCAGTAGAGTCACTGCTGCCTTGGCTGAGATGAGCTAACTCAGCACCGGGCACGATTCACATTGTCAGTTTTCTCTTTTGTTTTGGCTTATAAGCCCAACATACTGTACATTTAATATAGAACATAGAGCAGTATAGCACAAGAACAGGCCCTTCAGCCAACAATGTCCATGCCGAGCATGATGCCAGGTTAAACTGAACTCCTTTGCTTGCACGTTCCATATCCCTCCATTCCTTGCATACCTATGTGTCTATTTAAAAGGCTCTTAAATGCCACTATCATGTCTAGCTCTACCTAGACCAGCACATCCCAGGCAACCACTCCCTGTGTAAAAAAAACCTGGTCTGCACATCTTCTTTAAACTTTGCCCCTCTTAACTTAAAAACTAGGCCCTCTAGTCTTTGACATTTCCACCTGTGAAAAAGTTTTGGACTGTTCCTCTCTGTTCTGTATCTATGCCTCTCATCATTTTATAAACTTCTATCAGGTCTCCCCTCAGCTTCTGACGCCCGAGAGAAAACAATCCAGGTCTGATAATTAAACTAAAGATTAAGTTAAAATAAATGTTTTGTGTTGGAAATGATAGCATTATTGTACCCCTTAAAATAGTGCGGCTGTAGCATTTCCAATTGCAATAAGCGTACAGCTCAGAAACAGAACCATGAGGGAAGATTAGACTTTATTGCCTTCCATTACAGTGAGGAATTTGAGGAATCCACTGTGGTGGATGTTTATGTTAACTTTTATGTAGTTGTATGTCTTGTTGCTTTTTTAGTATGGCTATATTTTGGCGTCAGCCTAAACACGGGCCACTTATGCTTGAACCCTCGTCAGGAGATACGAGGGCGGGCACGTGACGTCATGGGCTAGAGGGAGTGTCCTGATACTTAAGGTCTCTTACCTCGAGACTTAGAGGTGTCAACAGGTAGCTGAGCCCGAGAGTACAACCTCGCTCAGCTACAGCAACATTGTAATATGGTTAGCGCACCAACTTAACGTGTCACCACTGAATAAACAACACTTTGAACCTGCCTGATGTCTCACCTTTATTCACCACGTATGGTGCCGCTACAATATGGTAATTCGCATATCATTGTACCTTAATTGGCACACATGGCAATAAAAGACCTTTGAAACCTTTGAGACTAGCCAGTCGTATGGAGGTCCACTGTGTAGATGCTTTGTGATTTTGTAATAAAAATGTACATAGGATATTAAAAAATGAGCAAACTTGAAAGTACAACCTAAACATGACCTCAGGGGCAACTCAGTGGTGTAGCTGGTAGAGCTGCTGCCTCACAGCACCAGAGACTGGGGTTTGTATATTCTTCCTGTGACCGCATGGGTTTTCTCCCACATTACAAAGATGTGCAGATTTGCAGGTTAATTGGCTTATTTAAATTGTAAATTGTCCCTAATGTGTAGGATAATGCTAGTGTCGCTAGTCGGCGCAGACTTGAGGAGCCGAAGGGGCCGTTTCCACACAGTGTCTATAAAAGTCTAAAAAAAGTCAACGTCTGAACTCCACTAAGATGGACTAGAGAAAACCATACTAGCTTTCTAAAATAATGGTTCTTTATCCACCAGAGTCAACATCAGGTTTGGACAGCGATTGTCTGAAGCCAATCTCAAAATACTCATCTTAAATTAATGGAGAGTCAAAAGTAGCAATATGAGTTTCACCAAGAATATGAAATTAATGGAAAAGAAGTCACTCACAGGAAAAACCTAGCCTGAAATAAAGAACATAGAACATAGAAGAGTACAACAGAGGAACAGGCCCTCGGCCCATGATATCCATACCGAACGTAATATCAAATTAAAATAATCTCCTCTGCCTGCATATGATCAGCTATGATCATATCGAAGGGCCAAATGGCCTACTCCTGTACCTATTTTTCTATGTTTTCTATCCATATTCCTCCATTCCCTGGATACCCACATGCCTATCTAAAAGCCACGTTGTGCTTGCCTACACCGCCACCTCTGGCATTGTGTTCCAGACACTCACCACTTTCTGTGTAAAATAACCTGCCCCACACATTTCCTTTAAACTTTGCCTCTCTCACATTAAAGAATAAAGAATAATAAATTCTATACATAGAAACAAAGAACCGCAGATGTTGGTTTACCAAAAAAGACACAAAGTGCTGGGGTAACTCAGAGTGGCAAGAAGCATCCCAGGAGAAACATAGAAACATAGAAAATAGGCGCAGGAGTAGGCCATTCGGCCCTTCGATCCTGCACCGCCATTCAATATGATCATGGCTGAGCTTGAATAGGTGACGTCATGGGTCGGGACCCTTCTTCTTTAATCTGAAGAAGAGTCCCAACCGGAAACGTCACCTATCAATGTTGTCCAGGGATATTTCCTGATTGGCTGAGTTACTCCAGCACTTTGTGTCTTTTATTAAATTCTACCCCATTCTTTGAATTTCAAGTGAGACTTAGGATTAGACAGTGAGGCAAAATAGAAAAATCTTGTTATTTCTTGTGCCAATGTATGACAATAGACAATAGACAATAGACAATAGGTGCAGGAGTAGGCCAGTCGGCCCTTCGAGCCAGCACCGCCATTTAATGTGATCATGGCTGATCATCCCCAATCAGTACCCCGTTCCTGCCTTCTCCCCATATCCCCTGACTCCGCTATCTTTAAGAGCCCTATCTAGCTCCCTCTTGAAAGCATCCAGAGAACCTGCCTCCACCGCCCTCTGAGGCAGAGAATTCCACAAACTCACAACTCTCTGTGAGAAAAAGTGTTTCCTCGTCTCTGTTCTAAATGGCTTACTCCTTATTCTTAAACTGTGGCCCCTGGTTCTGGACTTCCCCAACATCGGGAACATGTTTCCTGCCTCTAGTATGTCCAAACCCTTAACAATCTTATATGTTTCAATGAGATTCCCTCTTATCCTTCTGAACTCCAGAGTGTACAAGCCCAGCCGCTCCATACTCTCAGCATATGACAGTCCCGCCATCCCGGGAATCAACCTTGTAAACCTACTCTGCACTCCCTCAATAGCAAGAATGTCCTTCCTCAAATTAGGGGACCAAAACTGCACACAATACTCCAGGTGTGGTCTCACTAGGGCTCTGTACAACTGTAGAAGGACCTCTTTGCTCCTATATTCGACTCCTCGTGTTATAAAGGCCAACATTTCATTCGCTTTCTTCATTGCCTGCTGTACCTGCATGCCATTAAGGACCTGAACAAGGACCCCCAGATCCCGTTGTACTTCCCCTTTTCCCAACTTGACACCATTTAGATAGTAATCTGCCGTCCTGTTTTTGCTACCAAAGTAGATGACCTCACATTTATCCGCATTAAACTTCATCTGCCATGCATCTGCCCACTCCCCCAACCTGTCCAGGTCACCCTGCATTCTCATAGCATCCTCCTCACAGTTCACACTGCCACCCAGCTTTGCGTCATCTGCAAAATTGCTAATGTTACTTTGAATCCCTTCATCCAAATCATGGATGTATATTATAAATAGCTGCGGTCCCAGCACCGAGTCTTGCGGTACCCCACTAGTCACTGCCTGCAATTCTGATAGGGACCCGTTAATCCCTTCTGTTTGTTTCCTGTCTGCCAACCAATTTTCTATCCATGTCTGCACTCTACCCCCAATACCATGTGCCCTAATTTTGCCCACTAATCTCCTATGTGGGACCTAGCAAATGCTTTCTGAAAGTCCAGGTACATTACATCCACTGGCGCTGCCTTGTCCATTTTCCTAGACACAATGTATGCTTCTCAGCTGTCATCAGGCAACAGAACCATACTCTCACCAATAAGAGAGCGGTCCTGACCTCCCATCTACCTCAATGGAGACTGAACAATCTTGAATCGGACTTTACTGGACTTTAACTTGCACTTAATGTTGTAAATGTTATGCAGGGTTATGCATAGTGGGTGGCTTGATTGTAATCAAGTATAGTCTTTTCATTGACTGGATACTATGCAACAAAAAATGCTTTTCACTGTACCTCAGTATAAGTAACTACAACAAACTAAACTAAATAAAGCACATTAGTTTCCAATTAATTTTAATGTGATAGATTTCAATGGCTACTCCTGTTCAGTCGGACTAGAAAGAAAAATGGTGTCTGATTAAACAAAGATGTGCAGATTCTTTGTTTTGCACATCTGTAGATGAATTCCATGTTAATCTATGTGTGTTTGCATGATTAGCTCCTAGATTGTTTTGTCATTCCTGTGGTGATGCTCCTATCGTGGTTCATTTTACGTTCAAGATACAAAGCCATCCATTTTGCAGCCGTTTTGATGTGTTTGCTGGGCGTTGGAATTATGGTTTGTGCTGACTTTCTGGCTGCCAAACATCCAGAAATAGGTAAGACACATTGCGCTGGGACACATTGGCAAGATCTGGAACTGCGTGAATTTTTTTTGTGGAATGAAAGTCTTTATAGTGTTGCATGAATATGAACTGAGTAAAGTGCTTCCAAGCCATACAAATATTCTACCATGTATAACTTACATTTATTCCACTCAGTTAATCTCCTAAAGGAAACTGCTGTAATGAAACATCTGCAACAGTTATTGTTCATAAGAGCAAAATTAGGCCATTTGGCCCATTGATTCTGTTCTGCCATTCAATCATGGCTGATCTATCTTTCCCTCTCAACCCCATTCTCCCACCTTCTCCTCATAACCTTTGACGCCCTTATTAATCAAGAACCAATCACTCTCTGCTTTAAAAATACCTGATAACTTGGCCTCCACACCCATCTGTGGCCATGATTTCCACAGATTCATCACCCTCTGATAAAGAAATTCCTCCTCGTCTCCATTCTAAAGTTACGTCTTGCTATTCTGAGGCGGTGCCCTCTGGTCTTAGATTCTCCCACAACTGGAAACATCCTCTCCACATTCACTATATCTAGGCCTTTCATTATTCATACAGTATTACAGTATTTGTACTTTTGGATACATAGTCTGAAGAAGATCCCGAATTTCACCTATCCATGTTCTCCAGAGATGCTGCCTGACCTGCCGAGTTCTTACAGCACTTTGCTTTCCTTCTCTTTTTGCTATGCTAGTCACTGTCCATCATCTTTTGAGGAGATTTTATATACAAGCAACAGAAAAAAACCCACGATCTGGTCATGTTCAGTCTAACCCACATAATTGTACATCTGTGGATAGAACTCTCTCCAATGCAGAAAATCTTTGTCCATTGCATTAGCTGGCAGCCAGTTTCGGAGGTCAATAATTCTCTAATGCATACAATGGATGTCAAATTGATTGACACATAATGTATGCACTAGATAATGCAATTCTCTCATACATACACTAGATGTATGCACTAGTGTATACTAGATGTATACTAGAACATCAACTTGATAGAACATCTAGTATCTGCTCTATATTAGAAAATATAGAACGTGTTTTATATATTTTACATTAGATGTATATTGAAACATCTAGTAAACGTTCCAATATACATCTAGTATATCATATGTTCTACATGTTGTAGTAGGACATATAGAATGTTCAAATTACAAGGGAGAATGCAGAATATAATGGATAATTAAAATACGAAATAAAAGGGGAAAGAGACAGTAGGATAATATAGGTTGATGCCTGAGATAACATAAAGTTCAAAGGCATTCCACAGGGATATGAGGGTGGAAAGATGGTTACGCAGACCAGTGGAGATAGGATGGTTGCACAATGGGAGTATTTTGCCCTGATGCTTCCCAAGTAAGAGAATCTTTCAGTCCCAAGAACCGCTCTCATAAAAGATTAGAAAATAATGACCAATACCTCCACAATCTTTGTCCTTATTGCCTTCAGCAACCTAGGATATATCCTGGTAAATAAAAAATTAAAATGTCACAGAACAGCAGCAAGTTAAGCCAAGAAGTCACTAAACAGTAATTACCAGAGCAAAAATACAAATAATACCAACGTGTAGATGTTTCTGTTCAGCAGTTTCCCTTAAGAGATCAACTGAGTACAGGTGAATTATAAACTGGGGTGCAGATTATAAAACCTTTGGGATTAATCAGATTTCAGTGCAGTTAATTTCTGTTTCTGCCTATTTTTGCTCACAAACACAAATTTTCATTAATTTCCTCTTTATTAGGACTGTTGGCATTGAAACATTGGCTGTCACTTGCATCGTCTTCCATGAAGACAGAAAGAAAATATCTGCTTAATTGCTCCAGCATATACTAGCAATGTTACAAAATTTTGAGATTAAAAAAATCATGTCTGCAATTTATCCCATCAGATAAAGCATAAAAGGAAGTTTAATTTGACACCTAATTCACTTTCATATCTTCAGTATTAAAAAAGTGATGGCCATTTTCATACTTGGAAATTAACATCTTGTTCCCTATTGCTTTTCCATTGACTTGACACAAAAACTGTGATCAAGGACTGTCAAACGCCCATAACTTTCTTAAAAATTAAGAGAACCGAAATAAATTTTCAGATATTATAGATTGAAGTATTCTGAAACAAATATGAAACAATCTTACTTGGATAAGCTGAAATTAAAGCATATAATTAGTTAGTTACCCAATTAAAGTTAATTACAAAATTCAATTACTAGATCTAAACATCTATCAATTTCTTAAGAAAAGATGAACATTTTTAAATAGCCTGTCCAAATAACATTCACACAAGAATTCACAATATAATATGATTTCTAAATCTCATTGTCATGAATTTATAGGCCAAATGGAACGAATTTAATGTTTAATTCCCGTAAATTAATGGCCATTTAAATCATCTTGCGAGTGAGATTTTCTGTAACGCGATCGATTGGAACGTTGCTGTTGCAGTGAATTTAAACCCCTTATCAGCAGGAAAAATACTGCTGGTTCGTATGGGTAATAAATCACCTGCTCGCAATGTGAAATTTTGATTAAAGGTATCCTGAGAAGCACTTTTTAATGAAAAAATAAACTGTTTACCTTGCCTTGTCCCCTACACGAGGTCCGTTCCGTTGTCGGCGTTCACGGCTTTAGAAGATGATTTTTAATTTAAAAATCACTTCAGAGAATGGCAGTCGAAGCGATTTTTCTTCATCAACTAAATAGCCTGTTCAAGATCGATTTGAATTGGCTGCCGAAATACCGCATTTTAAACCCGTCCCCCTCTCAAAGGCGGCAAAGTCGCGCACACGGGCAGTGACAGAACTGCAGCGCCGCTAAAGGTAAGTATTGTAACATACCTACATATACTGTATATCCATTTAATAAATGTTTATTTTTACTTAATTTACCTCTTTTAAATAGGTATCAACAAGCTGCTGGGAGACCTGCTTGTCCTGGGAGGTGCTATACTTTATGGTATTTCTAATGTATATGAAGAATTTATTGTGAAAAACTTCAGCACAGAGGAATTTCTGGGAATGCTTGGCTTGTTTGCAACCCTCTTTAGTGGGATACAACTGTAAGGAATAGCAATGTATTTCTAAATTCTGACCAGTTTAACTATATTGTTTAATACTCTCAATGTAAACACAATGTTCGCATAAATACAGTTTCTTTTGAAGCAATAAATTAAGATTTTAAATATAGAAAAGTGCAATGATAGAATATACAAATATCTCCAATTACTCTACAGAAAGCAGACAAAATAAGAACAATAAAATATACAGTAATTTATAAAGTCATAGAGAGATACAGTGTGGAAACAGGCTCCTGGGCTCACCGTCAATCCATCAATCCATGCTATCAATCCATGCTATCCATCAATCACCCATTTACACTAATCTAATCCAACTGTATTCTCCAAACATTGCCATCAATTCTCCCCAGATACTACCATTCCCCACAAACTGAGGGGAATTTACAGCATCCTTAGCACTGAATACATTCTCCAAATCTAATTGGACCTGTAGCCAAAGCCACAAAGTGACAATCTGGTCAATCTGGTATCTGGTCAAAAATATAGAACATTTTACTTTACTTTTTACGTTACTGATACAGCGTGGAAACAGGTCCTTTGGCCCACCGGGTCCGTGCAGACCAGTGATCACCCGTGCACTATGGATATCCTACACATTAGGGACAATTTACAAATTTACCAAAGCCAATTAACCTATCAGGTACCTGAGACGGGACATTGAAGGACGATAAGCCGAAGCGCAGTAGTGAAAGGCAAGATACCGAGCGGAAAAATGGCGAAAAGCCAAATAAGCGAACGGATACGACGCCGAAAAGCCAAATAACAGACATGACTCCTCCGGGGTCGGGATTTGTCAGCGATCGGTCCAGACCCCCTTGTCCAACACATCACTGGCAGGGGGAGACTGCAGGGGGAGGGTGGAGGGGACTTTTTATTTTCCTTCGCCGCTTTTGGACTGCCAAAGATCTTAGAGCGGAGTATTTTTGTAAGCATTCAACTACCACGGTGCCTGCGGTTAAGAGGCTGGTCTCCCTCTCTCCCTCTCTCCTTCTCTCCCTCCCTCTCTCTTTTTTCCCGGAATCATTTGGCGTTTTGCAAAGACAACTGCATTTGCAGTTCCTTTCTATTGAAGAAGAACCCTGGCCCGAAATAATTCCTAATCCATTCCCTCCACAGATGTCACCTAGCACGCTGAGTTCCTCCAGCACTCTGTGTTTTTTATTCAACTCTGAAATTGAAGATAGACACAAAAAACTGGAGTAAGTCAGCGGGGCAGGCAGCATCTCTGGATAGAATGAATGGGTGACGTTTCGGGTAGAGATCCTTCTTCAGACAATCACAAGTACTCTCACTGACGAGAGTTCAGTTCAGGCTGAAGAAGAGTCTCGACCCGAAACGCCACCCATTCCTCCTCTCCAGAGTCGCTGCCTGTCCCGCCGAGTCACTCCAGCATTTTGTGTCTATTCACAAGTACTCTTTGTATCTCTGTGGAATATAGACCCCGTGGAGGCGTTGTATGGAATTATATAACTGGTTTGGACTGATGGTGGGATGGGAGCGGTGGAGTGTCTGCTGTCCATATGCTTTCTGTAAGAGCAGTCGATTTACTGCCATTGTTTATGTATCTCCTGTAACCTGTTTCCGTTCTGATGCTTACCAAATCGCATATAAAAAACACGATTAAAGCTCCTTCTACCTCGTCAGGCTTTGGATTCAGATCCTAATTACTCATTGTTTTTCTTCCCGACATCCCTCTTTTGACAACCAATTAAAGTCTATGGTCTCCAGAAACAGCATTGTTTCCATTCGGTTATTTGGCTTTTTGGCATCGTTTCCGTTCAGTATCCTGGCTTCCACTTTTCGCTTCGGCTTGTCGTCCTTCGACAACACGTCTATGGATATGGGGGAGGAGAAAACCGGAGTACTTCACTTTACAGAGTAAGAGAGGAAAATGACCTTTTCCTACGACAAGTTCCCACCCTCCCTACTTTCAGTCTGAAGAAGGGTCTCAACCCAAAACGTCACCTATTCCTTTTCTCCAGAGATGCTATCTGGCCCGCTGAGCTACTCCAGCACTTTGTTTCTATCTTTGATATAAACCAGCACCTGCAGTTCCTTGTGTAGGAAGGAACTACAGATGCTGTTTTATACCAAAGATGGACAAAAAGTGCTGGAGTAACACAGCGGTTGAGGCAGCATCTCTGGAGAAAAAGGAGGAGTAACGTTTTGGGTTGAAACCCTGCAATTCCTTCCGACACACAAAAAAGAAATCTGTCTCATGAAAAGGATAATGCTTTAAACAATTCTGTTTCTTTGGTATTTCTTTTAAAGTAGGTTTTCAATTTTTCTGTTGTAGAAGCATTCTGGAGCATAATGAAATTGCAAACATTAATTGGAACTGGCAAATAGGTAAGCATTCATTTGTAAAAATGTCTACCATCTGAAATTTTCCACTGAATCCGTTTCTAAAGCATTTTCGGCTTACACTGTGAATATAATTCTGAGAAAAATGTATACCCTCTTCTCAGTTTGTATTTAATGAAATTCATTAGTTTGTATTATATTAGAGGTAGAGTTTGGAAACAGGCCCTTCAACCTACTGTCCATGCTGACCCGTTCACACTAGTTCTATGTTATCCCACTTTCTCAACCACTCCCAACACACAAAGGGCAATTTACAAAGGCCAATTAACCTACAAACCTGCACATCTTTGGGATGCGGGAGGAAACCGGAGCACCCGCAGGAACCCCCACCCCCCTTCACGGTCAAAGGGAGAACGTGCAAACTCCACGTAGACAGCGAGGTCAGGATCAGACCCAGGTCTGTGGTGCTGTGAGGCAGCAGGTCTGTCCACTGCACCACTGTGCTGCCTCTGGCTAAATGGTAAACCAGCATTAATATGGTATGACTAAGGCTGTCCTTTTCAGATGCTCCTGACTTTCTTTTTCTGATATTCTCCTGAAGTATATCTCAGCAACTTTAGAGTTGAATGGAAACACTGCAGCATTCAAGAATAACAGATATGAGCAAAACACAAAGTGCGGAAGGAACTCAGCGGAGCAGGCATTCTTATTCCCGAAATATCATATGTCCATTTCCCTCCACAGATGCTGCCTGACCCGCTGTGTTCGTCCAGAACTTTGTATTTTACTCAAGATCCCAGTACCTGCAATCTCTTGTAACACTACATGTGAGAATGTGAGGCAAGTTTAAATTGTGAGTTTCAGTCATCACAGCCAAGCCAACACCGTGTCTTAATTGACCCGTACCTTCTGAATAATGTTGAAGGAGAAATCAGCCATCTGCCAATCAAAACCCCTCCAAAGATGCACAGGATTGTAGGTTAATTGGCCGGTAAAATTGTAAAAATTGTAAATTGTCCCCAGTGTGTAGGGTAGTGCTAGTGTACGGGGTGATCGCTGGTCGGCATGGCCTCGATGGGCTGAAGGGCCTGTTACTGCACTGTGTCTCTAATGTAAAGCAACTAAAGTGCTCACCTCACTTCTATCCTCATCACTGGCCAGGCGTGCCCCTGTCACCAACACTTTTCAAGCTTTTTCCCCCTGATGTGCACCCATTTCTCCCACTATCCCATCCCACTCACATCCTCCTCTTCCCTTCTTCCTACACTGCCATCCTCCCAGTTCCTCATTTCCCTTTTATCTCCCCTCTTCCCCATATCCACTATCTCGTTTCACCCTCTATCTTTGCATTTCATGCCTCATCCAACACCCTATTGCCTCCATTTCACCTCTAACCTTTGTCACTTGCTCCACCCACCAGTCCCCTCACCAGGCACGTGCCGTGAGTATTTACTCAGGGTGAGCAGTCAGTCGGCTTTTAAAAGATCTTAAACCGCGCATGCGCTGATTGTTCTCTCCGTAAGCTGTCAGTCATAAATGTAAAATGTAAAGTCTTCAAAAGCCATATCTCTTAATAAAGTACCGTATTTCCCGGCAAAGAAGACAAACCTGCGTCAAAAACGCACCCTCATTTTAAGTTGCTAAATTTTGAAAGAAGGCTGGCGGGACATAGAATTTCTCACGTTCAAAAAAATAAAAGTAAAGAAAGTAACAATTCAATTTGCCCAAGGCTTCCAAATCTCCTTCATTCTGAATTACTGAATAGGTGGGGGGGTGGAGGGTGACGGCAGGTGGAGAGATGGTGGGAAAAGCGGAAGCACACCGGGAAAAGTTGAATCAGTTGTGATCTTATTGAATGAAAATACTAGTTCAAGGGGTAGAGTTCCTTTCACAGCATGTGGGGAGTCAGGCCCGGGGTAAAGTTGCGAGTAACCTCAATTGGTCTCTAGATTGTGCTGACACAGGAGTAAGCCCACTGTCCTGTTATCCATCGCCCACTGACCCGCTCTTGAGCTGCTCCCCTCACTGTCTGGTCTACATTGAAAGACACGGACTGGGCAGTGAATACCATGCAGTGTCACCCAGCGCAGCAAGTAGTGAGGCCATGTCCTGCTCCTGGTGGCAGTCGGAATTTAAGGATTTGCAGGAGCGAGGCCGGCGAGCGGCAGGTGAGAGATGTTCAGACGGAGAGCCTGGCCAGAGGTGAGCGGGCCGGCAGAAGGCGCTGAGGTGGTGGCCGATTCCGCTGTCTGGTCCCGGGGGCCGCTCGCAGCCACCCAAGCTACTTCCCTCCCGGCCACAACGAGGTGGCTCCGCGCCCGGAGCGCTGCGACAGCGGTGAGTGAGTGAGTTACTGGCATGATCCCCGACCCCCTCCTTCTCAATGCTCCTGCCCTCCCCGCAACTTTACCTTGGGCCAGACTCCCCACACGCTGTGAAAGGAACTCGCCACCCTGCGGCGCTGTCTTTTTACAGCTGCTTCCCACTTTACAGCTGCCATCAATGAGGGATAGCAACATCGGCCTGCAAAATGGAGGAGGACTGGCCAAATTTTGGTGCCTTCCACCACAGTGATGAATGCTGTGGTGGATGTTTATGTTAAATTTTTATTGTGTTTTTGTGTGTTCTTTTTCATTGTACCGCTGCTGGGAAATTCATTTCACTTGCACTTTATGTGCAAGTGACAAATAAAACTGATTGATTGATTGAAGACGCAGGTAAATTTTCGTGCCTTATTTTTGGATAAAAAATAGCATCTTCATTGCTGGGAAATACGGTATTTAAAAACATATAGCTCAAAGAAATTTGCTTATCACATTATTTGTACACAAACTCCATTCTTCTCTCTTTGTTTCTTAAGATAATGGCAATCCATGTTTGAAGAAACTTGCGCTGTGTATGCGCAGTAAGCTGCTGCGCATGCGCAGTATGCAGTCCACGGTGCAAAGGCAGAATTTCAGCTGCCTTCAGCTCCTCTTGTCGTGAAGGTTTGAGGAAGTGTCGACGGCTCGAGAGCTGCACACACTTTCGCGTGTTCCACGTACTGCGGACGAAATGCACGGGGGAATTATGCCTACCTAAGAGATTGATCTATTAGGTAGGCATAATTCTCCCGTGCCTCTTCTATTCATATTTAGTAATTGCCATTTTATAATTTTAGTCGGGGTAGGCAGTGCCTAACTTGCCTACCCTGACAGCACATGCCTGCCCCTCACCTGCCTCCACCAACTTACTTGGCTTTGTCCAGCCCCCACCTCTCTTTTCCAGCTTTCCTCCCCACTACAACAATCCGTCTGAAGAAGGGTCCTGACCCAAAACGGTGTCTGTCCTTTCTCTTCCCAGATGCTGCCTGACCCGTTGAGTTCCTCCGGTACTGTGTGTTTTGCTCAGCCATGTACTTATTCTTCTCTACTTTAATAGTTGGTTCACCAAAAAATCCAATGCATAAATTGGGCAGCTTATGTTGAATGGGAAAAGGATATTATCAGTCAAGATCCACGCTAGTTCTCCCTCTGTAATTTCAAAGACACATAAATCGCACTAGTATGTAGAATACTGTCCTGGTATCCAACTTTTGCACTACAGTCTTGATGCAATGAAGTCTTGGGCAGCGTAGTGACGCACAAGATTTGTGCCTTATGGCTCCAGAGGCTCAGATTCGATCCTGACTATAGGTACTGCTTGTACGGAGTTTGTGCGTTCTCCCTGTGACGGCGTGTGTTCTTTCCGGGTGCTCTGGTTCCCTCCCACACGCCAAAAACGTACAGGTTTGTAGGTTAATTCTTTTTGGTCAAATTGTAAAATTGTCCCTCGTCTGTAGGATAGTGCTAGTGTACGTGGTGATCGTTGGTCGGTGGGTCACAGAGCCTGTTATCGCGCCGTATCTCCAAAGTCTAAAGTTTAAAGTTTCCTGTGAGGAAAAACTATAAGCCTTATGTAATAATTTATCATTGGAATTAGTTATATAACTGGATTTGTTTTTCATCGTTCCAAATATTTATATTGCCCAGAGAGAAAAGACATATAAATCAAAATGCATTAATGCTTTCAAAGAACAGATGGTATAAATTCCTCTGAAGAATTTAAAATCTGCTCTTGTTTAAGAAGATGGTGAATTCTCTCGTACATTGTTCACAGCATGACAATCCCAAAGGTGCAAGAAGTAATTCAAGTGATGCTGTTGCTTTCCTAGATGCAAAGACTGCTTTCTCATTGCGCTCCCACCAGAATATATAGATGCAGTCATTGGAGACATTGCACAGCACAGTGGTGCGGTAGAGTTGCTGCCTTACAGCGCCAGAGACCCGGGTTCGATCCTGACTACGGGTGCTGTCTGCACAGAGTTTGTATGTTCTCCCTGTGACCGCTTGGGTTTTCTCCGGGTGCTCCAGTTTCATCCCGCACTCCAAATAGCTGCATGTTTGTAAGTTAATTGGTATCTATAAAATTGTCTTGAGAGTGTAGGGTGAGTGTTGGTCGGCATGGACTCGGTGGGCCGAAGGGCCTGTTTCCATGCTGTGTCCCTAAAACAAAAAACAAAAAACATATGCATCATTGTTTTCAGTAGCATCAACCCAACGACACCGGCATAAAAAGAGATCAATTCTTCTCACCTCCAGCTCTTCAACCCCCATCCCCTACTTTCAGTCTGAAGAAAGGTCCCGACCCGAAATGTCACCCATACCTTTTCTCCAGAGATGCTGCCCGATCTGCTGAGTTACTCCAGCACTTTGTGTCTATCTTTGGTGTAAACCAGCATCCGTAGTTCCTTGCTTCCACAGGATTGAATCTGCTGAGATCAGACACATCGTGGTCACAGTAATGCAATGCCATTTAAATATAATTTTATGAGTCTCTTTTTACAGTATTATTATTCACTTCATTTGCGGTCTGCATGTTTGGATGGTATAGCTTCCTACCCATTGTGATTAAGCTCAGCAATGCCACCTCGGTCAACCTTGGCACTCTGACTGCCGACCTCTACAGCCTCTTCTTTGGGGTCTTCTTATTCCATTACAAGGTAAGCTACCGTTCATGAGACAATCAACCAATAACATGTATTGGAGGATTTAAGATATCTGCATTGAATTTTATTTTATTTGCACTGATTATGCACTGCTCTCTTTTTTTCCGGACCATTTTCCAATCTCTTAGCCTGGTCTTTTCCAGACCTGGCCATTCTATCCAAGGCTGTAGGCAGTGTGACTTTGTTGATTTTGGCTGGGCAATATCCATTATATGACTGGAAGATCCAAAAAATAACATCCTTTTACTCTGTTTTTTTTATTTGCAGGGAACTGTCATCCATCCATTCAGCAAATTGTTGCACCATATAATTATGTTTAGCATCTCAACAGAATGACTATTGAATCTGTTCCTCTGTTCCTCCTGGGTTTTAGGTGCTTAATTTTTATCAGAAACTAATTATTGACTTTTCACTTTAAACCTAGGATCCCACTTTAGAATCTCTCTATCTTCCCGACTTTGGATCAGTGTAATGTGTGACCACCTTACTTTTAAAACCATCTAATCCACTTTTGATACCCAAGCACAATTTCAGTAGCATGGCGAGGAAACAAAGAATAAAACCTTATGTGTTAAATATTGGCATCTATTGGATTGACCCATACCCATTACTTTACATTCATGTTCATAAGTTATAGAAGCAGAATTAGGCTACTTGACCCTTCAAATCTACTCCACCATTCAATCATGGCTGATCTATCTTTCCCTCCCATAACTCCTGACACTTGTACTAATCAAGAGTCTAACAATCTCCGCCATTGACGACCTCCACAGCCTTCTGTGGCAACACATTTCACAGATGCATCACCCTCTGACTAAAGCAATTCCTTATCGTCTCCTTTCTAAAGGTACATCTTTGTATTCTGAGGCTCTGGTTCTAGACTATCCCACTAGTGGAAACATCCTCCCCACATCTGATCTATCCAGGCCTTTCACTATTCAACTTTAAATAAATATATGAATTTACTTAACAAAGTTAAGCTAGCAGCTAAATAGCATTTAGCTTATGTTTATAGAATAAATTACTCCACCTAATTCCCAATTACAAACTGAGTGTAAGTAAGAGTTAAACTTTATGGGGTCTCTAACTTTCTTATCTTGGCCAGAGGAGATTTAGTGGAATTTCCTGGATTTTATACATCCAACCATTCGAGCGCAAAAATAAGAGATTTTATTTACAAGCAGACAAGCAGATTTTATTTACAATCGCACAACATTGTTTAAATTTGAAATTTCCTTCTTTGGTCCATTAACGGAGAAATTGCAGAAGCAGAGACATTTCTCACACAGGTGAAGGCCTTTCAGGTCCTTGTCGGCTGTATTTGCCAAAAAAGAATACTGCAGCTTCTCCCTCTTCCCAGCTCATTAAGGCTTTTTTTAAAAAATGTCATGAATATTTCATCACTACATTTAAGACAGAGACAGTGAGAGAAAGACCAGACCAACATCCTGAATGGCATAATTAAGCCCCACTCCTGGCGGCATGACACAAACTAAACACCCCCACACACATACACTAACTAACTTGATATTATATTAATATAATTAATTTGCCTAACCGCCCTATCCACTGACGCATAGCCCCCAACTTACAGGCGCGTCTGGGGGGGGGGGGGGGGTAAGAGAGTGAGGGCAGAGAGAGAATGGGGAGAGACAGAGAGAGAGGCAGAGACAGAAGGGTAAGAGACAGAGGGAGAGAAGGGGGTGGAGGGGAGGAGGAGAGGGAGAGTGGGTGGGGGGAGGAGGGGAGAGAGAGATGGGAGGAGAGAGGAGAGGAGAGAGGGGGGGCTGAGAGGGGGGAAGGGGGGGAGAGGGGGTGGGAAGAGGAGGAGGAGAGGTGGGGAAGTAGGGGTGGGGGTGGGGAGGGTGGAGGGGAGGGTGAGGAGGGGAGGGGGGGGAAAGGGGTTTTAGGGGAGAGGAAGGGGTTTTAGGCAGGTGGTGGGGGAGGGCAGATGAGAGGAAGGGGGAGAAAGGGAGGGGGAGAGAGAGGGAGGGGGAAAGAGGGAGGGGGAGAGAGAGGGGAGGGAGAGAGAGAGGGAGGGGGAGGGGGGAGGGGGAGAGAGAGAGAAGGGCAGAGAGAGGGGGGAGAGAGGAGGGGGAAGAGAGAGATGGAGGGGGAAGACAGAGAGGGAGGGGGAAGACAGAGAGGGAGGAGGGGAATAGAGAGAGGGAGGGAAAGAGAGAGGGAGGGGAAGAGAGAGGGGGAGAGAGGGAGAGGGGGGAGAGGGGGAAGAGGGGAGAGAGGTGGGGAGAGAGAGGAGGAGAGAGAGGGGAGAGAGAGGGGTTGAGAAAGAGGGGTGGAGTGAGGGAGAGAGAGAGAGGGAGAGAGAGAGAGGGAAGAGAGAGAGGGAAGAGAGAGAGGGAAGAGAGAGAGAGGGTGGAGAGAGAGAGGGGGAGAGAGAGGAGGGGGAGAGAGAGGGGGAGAGAGAGGGGAGAGAGAGAGGGGGGTGAGAGAGAGGGGAGAGAGGAGTATCGGGGAGAGAGATGGAGAGAGAGAGGATCTGAGGTGAGGAGGAGATGGAGAGAGGAGAGGAGAGGAGATGTGAGGGGGGAGGGGGCACACCGTGAGTAGGGGGAAGGGGAGGGGGAGAGGGGTTGCAGAGAGGGGTGGGGGATGGAGGGGCGAGGAGAGGGAAGGGGGGGAGAGGGTGAGGGGGAGAGAGATGGGAGGGGGAAGAGGAGAGGGGAGAGGGAGAAAGAGGGGGGAGAGAGGGAGGGGGAGGAGGGTCGTGGCTTCACCTGAGCTGCACGCGACAGTAGAGAAGAATTTTTTGCTTCCAAAAGCATCTGGACGTGAGTGCTGCGGACACAGAGAGGACATGGTGAATCTGCAGAACAAAAGTGGAGCCTATCCCACGGTGGAGCGCTAAAAAGTGCTGAGGATCTATAGGGCTACTGTTGTGTGCGCGTGTGTGCGTGAGAACATATCTCGTTCTTGACATCTGTGCCTTTTTGAAGAACGTGGAGGGGGGGGGGGGGGCGTGGAGTAATGTACACGCAGTCGTGGAAAAACAAACCTGTGCATGCACGTTGGCAGCAGCTGCATTAATCCACAGCGGGGGGGGGGGGGGGGGGGGGGGGGGGGGAGGGGGGGGGCAGGAGGCAGGGTGGGCCTCGATTGGTGCACATGTGGGCCTCCATTGGTGCACATGTGGGCCCCTATTGGTGCACATGTGGGCATTGTGACACCAGCAGCTGGCAAGCGTTTTAAAGTGAGTTTTGTGAACAATTTTATTCAAAATCTGGGGAAATAACTGACTGGATTTAGAGAGGAGTTGATTTCTGAAATCATAAGTTAAATCCCTACCAAAATATGTAAACATCTCTGCGTTTTTGCATCTGGTATTCGAGGAAATACGTTTCAAAGGCAAAATCACACACACACACACACACACACACACACACACAGTTTTAAAAGTATATAGATAGATAACTGTAGCCCCCTTACTTCAGCAGAGTAAGTACCATGTTTATTGCTTGAGGAAATTCATATTTATAAATATCTAATAAAAATATTCAGGAAAACAGTTGAGTTGAATGAATAGTACAATTTTTTAATCAATGAAATAGATTACTTCGTCCCATTTATTACCACATGAGGTTTAAACCTATATTTATTTCAAAAGGAGTAAAATAAGTTGACCAATTACAATCACACTCACACGTAATAAAAGTTCTATCAAGTGAAATCCTGAATGGGATCACCAACTACATGGATACTAATTACTATTTGGGCTGTTTCCCTCGATTGCAAAGGTAAATGGTCATTGAGCATAGTAATGATCAAGTTGTGTTATGAATTTGAGCTAAAGGTTGCAAGGCAAGTTCCAGTAAAATTATGTGGTTAGCTCTGAGATGTGGAGAATCAATATTGGTGGGAGTGAGTTGTTGGGAGCAAGGCAGTGGTTTGTAAATTGCATCAATGTTAAAGTGCAGTGAATGAACCTGTGTCAGGTCAACAAAGGAGACAGGCAAGAGAAAAAGAAAGAGCGATCTGCTGGACAATGCCAATGGAACTTAAGGAAATACTTTTCAGGGTGATTTGCAACAACATAGAGAAGTAGCTAGAATGTAGATGATGGAACAGTGGAACAAAGATGGCTTGAAACCAACGCTGTGGCATTCTGAGTTAGTTCACAGTTTGTAGAGATAGGAATGTAATTGCCTTGATAGGATAGCATTAAATAATCCAAACCTCAAATAGTAAAGTCATGGTTCGAGACTGAGTGGGAGGAAAATAGGAAAACACAATCTTCAGTGGATCTGTGGGATGAAAATTCTGCTCATGAAATAAACAGCATGTCACAATTTGCACTGTGCACCAAAGCCTGGGCTGGTTTAGGAACAGACGAGATGACAGAAACTGACAAAATTCGTTTTGCTTACAATAAGCAATGGGCAATTTGATTAATATAAATTTAGCATTGGTAATACATTTGGAAGGTGAGCAAAGGTTATCAAATCTTATCATCTACTCAAGGACACAAAGTGCTGGAGTAACACAGTGGGTCAGGCAGCATCTCCATGGAACATGAATAGGTTACTTTTCTGGATCTTTTACAGACTGAAGAAGGGTTCCGACCCGAAATGTCAATTACCCATGTTCTCCAGAGATGCTGCCTAACCGTTGAGGTACTCCAGCACTTTGTGTTGTTTTGTGTAAGCCAGCATCTGCAGTTCCTCATTTCAACATGATCCTCTACATCTCGATAATGTTAATAACAGGCAACATTACTTCCTCATTAGATGTCCAAGGTACATGTCACCAAAACGAAAATCAGCATTTTCAATCAGTCAAATCCATTTTATTTGTCAGTTCCAAATGGGCTCCTTGAGAATGCTGGTTAAATCTGGTTAAATCAAGTATCGACTCAAAGTGCTGAAGTAACTCAGCAGGTTAGGGAGCATAGCTGGAGAACATGAATTGGTGATGTTTTGGGTAGGGACCCTTGTTCTGACACAAGGAGATTAAATCACATAGATTGGAATCAGACATTACATTATCCTGTTGTTGATGTATGCATATTTGTGGCAGAAGAAAGTCAAATTAGTTTTTAGTCTTAAAGAATTAATTACCAACTGTTTATTTAGTGATTTTCTATTAAGTTTTAAGTTGGCAAATTGCAACTTCAAGAGCTATTATTTTTCTCTGGAGGAATTCTCCAGCGCATGCCTGACTATGTTTGCCTCCTTCCAATACCAGTTGCAGCTGGTGTTTTGAGTTAAGAACACATTCACATCAGTAGATTCATGAGCAGACATGATTTGATAATTGCCAGCTTTGTATTTGTGGAATACAGAGACAAAGGCGAGATCTGAGTGTTCTGTGCTTGTAATTAAGAACAATTATACTGGGATTATTTTTCACACATGTGTCAAATTGTTAACAGATGACACATGATAGTGGTAAATATTAACATTTTCTGGGATGTGTGCCTACATATATACGACAATTTCAGAACTTTCACCACAACACAACATATGGAGTGCTGGTTGCGCCAACAGGTATGGTTGGGCATTGATGTTAAACTGCTGCACTCAGTCCTTAATTTCATCCTTCACAGATCAATTGGAATCAAAAATGTGAAAATTGATCTGTGGAGGTGAAGGCTGAGTGGAGTAACAAGCAACTGCTGATACTAGGGTCTTGAGCATAACACAAAGTGCTGGAGGAACTCAGTGGGTTTAGTTTAGTTTACTTTAGTTTATTGTCACATGTACCAGCTATCCAGTTGAAAGACGATATATGATTAAAATCAAGCCGCCTATAGTGTACAGATACAGGATGAAGGAAATAACATTTAGTGCAAGATAAAGTCCTGTAAAGTCTGATTAAAGATAGTCTGAGGGTTTCCAATGAGGTAGACAGTAGTTCAGGCCCGCTCTCTAGTTGTTGATAGGATGGTCCAGTTGCCTGATAACAGCTGGGAAGAAAATGTCCCTGAATCTGGAGGTGTGTGTTTTCAAATTTCTGTACCACTTGCCTGATGGTAGAGGGGAGATGAGGGTGTGTTTGGGGTGAAATTTGGCCTTGATTATGCTGGTGGCCTGGGCGAAGCAGAATGAAATGTAGATGGAGTCAATGGAAGGGAGGTTGGTTTGTGAAATGGTCTGAGCTGCATCCACAGTTCTCTGCAATTTATTGCAGTCTTGGATGGAGCTGTTCCGAAACCATGCTGTGATGCATCTCAAGTCTAACCAGAAAGTGAAATAATGCATGTTATCAGCTTGGATGGGAACTCCACTCACTGAAGTACCTGCTCAGATTGTCTACACTATATTGAGATACACTATATTGTATCTTTTCCCTGATTGTTGTTGAAGACACCAATTGTCTCACAATTTATTTTACAAGAGAGGGCAAAATATATTTTTTTTTACCAAGTGCCTTGGAATGAGTGATATGTGAAAATGTGAAAGTTTGTGCAAGACATGAAAAAAAATATATGGGTGAGGCTGTGTTGGCTAATTTGAATGTTACATCTTGTTTAGTTTAGTTTAGTTTACTATTGTCATGTGTACCGAGGTACTGTGTAAAGCTTTTGTTGCGTGCTATCCAGTCAAAGAAGATTACAATCAAGATTACAAAGATTACAATCACGCCATCCACGGAATGCAGCCAAATGATAAACAGTACATCATTTAGTGCAAGATAAAGTCTGATAAAGTCCAATTAAAGATAGTTGAGAGGTATCCAGTGAAGTAGATGGGAGGTCAGGATTACACTCTAGCATGTGAGAGGACGGTTCAGATGCCTTATAACATCTAGGAAGGGACTGTCCTTGAATTTGTTTCCAATTGAAAGATTGTTGGTAGGTAGTTGTGGAAGGTGTGCTGTTTGTACAAAATAGTGTGCTGTACAAAAAACTAGCTGGTGTAATCAGAATTTAAAGATGAATTTACCGATCTATTTCACATGTCTGAGTTCACTGAACTCATTTTGGAACTGTATCCTTGTCTTTATACCTGGCAGTGACTTCAATAGGTGCCTCCCATTGTTGCCTTGATGGCAGGCTCTTTGATGGTGTCCCAGCCTTCCATGGGAAGAAGTCTCTCTTTCTTTCTCCTCCTTGTCCACAATGCCACCAGGGCTGCTTCCAACCAGTGTGAAGAAGGGTCCTGACCAAAACATCACCTTTTTACTCCAGAGATGCTGCCTGGCCTGCTGAGTTACGCCAGCCTTTGTGTCTAGAGATCTGGATACCTCATTCGCACCTGAGATCTGCAAGGATATTCAGAATGTCCCCTTCCAAAACCGCTCCATCTTAAAGAGCTGCGTGTTGACTTCAATCAAGTGCTAACTAGCTTGTTGATCCTGGAAATCTCTTGAAATTGATCTGGAATGATTCATCATTTTTGTTGTCTGTCCTCAGTGATCATAAAATCTTGTTAATGCCAGCAATTTCACAATGCGAAGAAACAATGTTTGCAAGCTTGTGCCCTTTTAAATCTCAAGTAACAGCTTTCAGGCTATTTTCCTCAGTTAGATAATTACAGAGTGGTGCAAAGGTTAGTGTCTCTTGGTAGCAATGTGTAGGAGGTAGCTATGGAAACCCAAAGATAAAAATCAAGCCACCCACTGTGATTAACATCAATGTCCCTGCAGCCTAATAGGCTGCTTTAATATTAACCAGTCAACTCATAAATGGTCTGTATTTAAATTCTCTTTTGCACCTCTTTTTTTTGATAATTAAAGCTAACAGCTGTACCATGTGTGGGAGGATAGCTTTGGCACATCAGTAACAATAGTTTAAACTCTTTTTTACACAAGGGGTGCTGGGTGTATGGGATTATACTGCATAGTTGAGGCAGGTACATGGATAGGATAGGTTTAAAGGGATATGAGCCAAATGCAGGCAGGTGGGACTAGTGTAGATGGGGCATGTTGGTCAGTGTGGGCAAATTGGGTTGAAGGGCCCAATTCCATGCTGTATCACTCTATGACTCCTTGACAATCACTTTTCTTTATCTATAAAGAAGAAATATTGAAAACAAAAATAAATGAATTTACAGATTAAAAAATTTGTGATAGTTATGTTATATTGGAGAAAATCTCATCTCATGAGTAGGTCTTGGATTTCCAGTAATAAGCTCATGTTAATTGTAAGTTGAAAATGGGTGCTTTAAGATTTTTGGGAAACTGAAGTCAGAGAATCAAGGAAAATGTATGATGCAGAAACAAACCATTCAACTCAATGTATTTGGCTAATCACAGGGCCAGAGCTATAGGGAGAGGTTGAGCAGGCCAGCATTTTATTCCTTGGGCGCAGGAGGATGTGGGGTGATCTTATAGAGGTGTTATAGAAACATGAGGGGGATAAATAGAGTGAACGCACAGTCTTTTACCTAGCATCGGCGAATCAAGAACCATAAGGCATAATTTGAATTTAAGTTTAGTTTATTGTCACGTGCACCAAGCTACAGTGAAAAGCTTTTGTTGCACACTAATCAGTCAGCAGAAAGACATACATGATTACAATTGAGCCATCTATAGTGTACAGATAATTGATAAAAGGGAATAACATGAATAACGTTTTAGTACAAGATAAAGTCCATCAAAGTCAGATCAAAGATGGTCTGAGCATCTCCGATGAGGTGGATAGTAGCTCGGGACTGCTCTCTAGTTGTTGGTAGGATTGTACAATTGCCTGCTAACAGACTGATAACTCCTGATGACCACCTAAAAAAAAAACATAGGTTAAGGTAGAGAGGGGAAAGATTTAATAGGAATCAGAGGGAAACCTTTTCAGTGTGGTGGGTATATGGAACGAGCTGCCAGAGGAGGTAATTGAGGCAGGCACTATCAAAACATTTAAGAAACATTTTAGACAGGTACGTGGATAGGATAGGTTTAGAGGGATGTGGTTTTAGTTTAACTCAGGCAGGTGGGATAGTGTTGATGGAGTATCTTGGTCGGCATGGACAAAGTTGGGTTGAAGGGCCTTTCATGCTATATGATCTATGACTTTACAATCCCTGATGTCATTCTCCCAGCATTGGGTCCATAACATTAAGGTCATCTCATTCAAGGACATTAAAGCATTGCGAAAACGGTGATGAGGCTTTCTACCTCAGCACTCTTTCAAGGACCCCCAAGGCGAAAAAAATCTCCTTGTTCTCTCATCTTTTACCAATTGTTTTAAACCAAGCACCTGGCTTTGGACCCATTTGCTAAGAGACGTAGGTTTTTTCCTATTTATAATATGCAGGCAATTACTATTCCATACATCTCAATAAAATCCCCTCAACTTATGTTTGTTTAAGTTTATCCGACCTCTTCCTAATTTATTTTTGATTGCAATTTTTTCAATATACTACATCTTTGTTCTTAATATCGGATCACGGAGAATGATTGACTAACAATTTTATCTTGGCACCATCATTTAACTCTCTGTACACCTTCTCTGGAGCAATGAACATTTTAAAGGACTGTCCCACTTACGAGACTTTCAGCAACTGTCTTCGACCTTCAAGCTCGAGGGCACTGCTGAAAAAACATCGAGCTGGATCCGACCCATCAGCGATTAAACCGTGAGCTGGATTGACTGTCACACAACACACACACACATCGCAAAGTGGGGGGGGGGGGGAGGGCAGGGAAAGCGGGGGAGCGCTGTCTGAAATTCACACAGCGATGAACAGGAAGGTAAAGACGGCTGTGACATTGTACGGTTAATTCTCTAGAGAGTGGGGAGGGAGGGTGGGTTTAGAGGGGAGGGAAGGGAAGGGAGAGAATGGGGGGAGAAAGGGGGGAGCAGAGGGAGAAAGGAGTTAGACACTTTTAAGAAGCCAGACAACTTTTAATAAAGTTTAGCGGGCTTTAACATTACGGCGTTTTCCTTGGATTCTGGAAAACTCAATGAGCCATAAAATGCCCGCGGTCAGTAAAGGAGTTTTCCTACGGCTACTCATGCCCTGTAACTGCATGCGACCTCACTACCACTGCCACCTACGAGTTCAAAAAGAACCATGCCGACCATATTTTTTACACGCGGCAAATTTTCAGCATGTCTGAAAATTTTTCCTCGACCAAATGAGGCCGCGAGTATGCGGGAAAACGCCTCTCGAGCATGAAGGAGAGTTACAGTGACCTCCTAGAAGACGTTGGTCGATTCATTGCTGAGAGTTGTGGTGAGCCGCAAAACTCTTTCTAAAACTTGCAAATTAGGTCCCGCAGTCAGACAGGCCTCATTACCAAGCAATGTCCACCAGATTTTACTCGGAGCCTCACGTGAGTGACTACGTTGAAAGCTGCCCGCCAGGCGCATGTGCATCATTTACGTCCGACGCATGGCGGCACCGACGGCTGGAGAGCTCAGCTCCACTTAGCGGTAGTAGTAACCACAGGTAAGTCAATGTTCAACCTACCCTCGCGTATTTATTTATAAAATTCGTAAGTTGGCTCGGTGAGCCAGCTAGAGTTAATAATATGGATGTATTGTAAATATAAAACTGCTGTCGTGGAGCGGAGCGCGCGGGACCACGGTTACGCTTATAGATCGGGTCCGAGAGATAACGGCTGCGCTAAAAACCGGCTTCCGCAATTACGCTATTTAAGATTGGGGTTTGGAGATAATGGCTGCGAAATGCGGCTCCAATACTGGCTATTGTTTCTACTGGCAGCCTCAACTGCCTCCTCAGTTTCAGTGCTTTCAGGGCACTCAGGCTACTCCCACAGGGGAGTAATTCGAAAAAATAAAGTATCTCCAGGTCATTTTATCTCGTGAGTTGATGTTGTGGAAGGACCTTCCTCCTTTTAATGTAAAGGTTTGGGGACGGCTCAAACCCAAATGGGAAAGGCTCCAAATTTAAGAGCCATGTAAAATTTCAATCGGGGTCGAATGCCCCCAGGATTCCCCACACTAGCCGCTCGCAGAGGTCCATACAGCAAGAAGAAAAACCGCTTAGGATACAGTGGGAATCATCCTCTCCAGACTTGTTAGGGCTGGAGAGACCTCCCTAGAGCATGTATCGGGAAGAAGCCAGGGCAGGTAGGAGTCTGACACTGAAGCTGTGTCACTGCTTTTGTGCACCACACCAGAGCACACGAGCCATGCTCCAGGGTGTCCGATTGTAGCGTTAAATTCGCTAAACCGGAAGGGACTGGTGAGGGCTATCGAGGAAAAAACTCTAGCCACAATGTAAATTACGTGGATTCTCAAACAGCTACCAGGATACGATCATGGAGGAGAATGCCACACGTTACAAACACCTGTAACTGTGCGTCACTCAAATGACCACCGTTGAACTCGGCAAGGGCACAAATGAGTGCACGATGCGGGGACAAGAAGTGAGATTTCAGCCACGTCCTCAAGTGATGGCAGCAGGCGTACTGCATTTGAAAAAATGGTCGAGGGGGCCCGATGTTTGGTGCTCACAAAGATTGCTGGCCCTGTTCCTGCCAACACTACTTCGAGGTCAATTGCATCAGGAAGATAGCCATCAACCGCGTTTGATGAAACGAGGGTGCAAGTTTGCAGCTCTATGTAGGTCTACAAACATTCACGCCCAGACTTATTTATTTGGGTGGACCTCATCAAACAAGTCAAGGACCTGGAAGAAAGATGCCAACTAACAATCCATCTCATGAAGACATTTTTCCCTTCTGCCAGGATACCCCTCGCAGGTCGTTTTCAGCGCGAAAGGTGGACAGATCCAGGGGCAGGGCCAAGCCGAGTGGGGCCAGTTGGACGGACGACGAGATTATCACCTGTGTATCCCCAGCTACAATCCCAAATATGGGCAGAAGGAGGACTTAGGCTGACTGTGAGGTACAGGTGATTCATTCTGTCCAGGATAAGATTTTGGGGAACAAACCTTCGGTTGGGGGTAGGTTGCACTTGGTATGATGAATGGTGTGCATTAACATCGCAGCGGCCTTATGCTAGACATGTGTCAGGCCGAATTAGGTTTATGTCAGAATTGATCCGCCTGTACACTATATGCTTATAGAGTATAGGGTGTTGTTTCTGCACCACAAACTCAGCAGGTAAAGAGAAATTACGGTTTTGTCCCGAAAAAGGGGTTAATTGAGAAGACGACAACCATCCTCAACAATTGTGTCCAATCTATTCCCCAGACAGAGAAAAGTTGGGGGATGTAGAGTCATTCTGGACCGAAACCAGTTAAATTCCTAAGTTCGTTTTAACAATGGGGACCCTTTCCTATGTTCAGTTTTTTAAAATTGGGACACCTTCAATACTGCGAAACAGCTGTTTCACAAGGAGTTTATATGGACTATAGATCTGAAAGTGCTTGTTATTCGTACCAATTCATCATCAGTATCGGAGTACTTCAAATTTAGTTGGATGCGACCAGCTGTGGCAATTTAAAAGCATTACCCAATGGAGTTATCCTAGCTCCTAGGCTGATTAAAGAAATTGTTGAAACCAGTGCTGGGCGCTATTCGGGCCCCCCCAGAGTCACATGGTAATGGATTTATTTAGATGATATTTTATCCATAGCAACACTAGGAGACAGCTGTGGAATTGGTTTCAGCAACCAAATCCCTGTTTGAAAGGTTAGGGTTCCAGTCCCCATCCAACCAACTCCAAGTTAGAACCATCCTAAAAAATTGATTATTGGGATGTGTCATTGATTTCAAGTTGATATGTCAGAGACTTTGCCTACAGCCAAAGGGACTAGTGGGAGATCAGAGAGGTCTGTATACTCTCGCTGAAAAAACATTCCCTCCATCGGGAAGTAGCTAGTGTTATTGTTAATGGTGGCAGCTTCCCTGCAGTGCAGTTTGTACACTTGCACTATCAAAGTCTGCAATGAGTAGAGAACAAGCACTTGAAGAACATGCAGGTCATTCTGTAGACCTATGCAGTTACCTACGGAGCATATCTCAATTACAATGGTGG
>CM069136.1:64524897-64557223 GCA_035221665.1 Okamejei kenojei | reverse complement strand
GGGGGGTAGGCCCCGGAGGAGGTGATGGTTTTGATTTATTCTGTCTATAAATTATATGAGTCACAAGGTTTATTGGCAAGGGTGAAGGTTTGAAAGTCCATGCCGAGCTCGTGCTATGAAAGAGAGCGGTTGGGGGAAGGTGTGGAGGATGGTTCCCCTGGCGGTTAGGATTCGATGAGTGGAAGACGGTATTAGTGTGAGGGGGGGGCAGGAGATGCCCCCACGGCAGGTGGCATCGATTGGTGCACATTGGGCCTCCATTGGTGCACATGTGGGCCCCTATTGGTGCACATGTGCTTGTGACACAGCATGCTGGCAAGCGTTTAAAGTGATTTTGTGAACAATTTAATTCAAAATCATAGGAATAAACTGACTGGACATTAGAGAGGAGTATTGATTCTGAAATCATAAGTTATTAAATTCCCACAAAAGTAAGTAAACATCTCTGCATTTATTTCATTGCATACTGGTATTCGAGGAATACGTTTCAAAGGCAAAAAATCACATCACCACACACACACACACACACACACAGTTTTAGCGAAAGTATACATAGATAGATACTGTAGCCCCTTACTTCTAGCAGAGTGTAAGTCCCATGTTTTATTGCTGAGGAAATCAATATTTATTAATACTCTAATAAAAAATCATAAAACAGATAGTTGACATGAATACGTACAAATTTTTTGAATCAATGAAATAGATTACTCGTCCATTTATTACCACATGAGGTTTAAACCTATATTTATTTCAAAAGAGTAAAATAGTTTGACCAATTACAATCACACTCACACGTAATAAAAGTTCTATCAAGTGAAATCCTGAATGGGATCAGCCAACTACATGGATACTCAAATACGTATTTGGGCTGTTTCCCTCCGCTGCAAAGGTAAATGGTCATTGAGCAAATTAAAGAATTCAAGTGTGTTATGACATTTGAGCAAAGGTTAGCAAGGCAAGTTCCACGTAAAATATGTGGTAGCTCTGAGAAGTGGAAATCAACTATTGGTGGGAAGTATAGTTGTTGAGCAAGGCAGTGGTTTTTGTCAAATTGCATCAATGTTAAGTGCAGTGAAAGAACCAGTGTCAGGTGTCAACAAAGTGAGACAGGCAAGAAAAAAAAAGAGTCGAATCTGCTGGACAATGCCCATGGAACTATAAGGAAATACTTCGCGGGTGATTTGCAAACAACATAGATGATAGTAGCTATAGAATGTAACTGAATGGAACAGTGGAACAAAGATGGCATTGAAACCAAACGTTGTGTGCATTCTGAGATCATTCACAGATTGTCGAGATAGTGAATATGAAAATATGCCTGATAGGATAGCATTACAAATAATCCAAACCTCAAATAGTAAAGGCATGATTCGAGACTGAGTGGGAGGAAATTAGGAAAACACAATCTTAGTGGATCTTGGGATGAAAATTCAGCTCATGAAATTAAACAGCATGTCCACAATTGCACTGTGCACCAAACTCTGGAGCTGGATTACAAGGACAGACGAATGACAGAAACTAGACCAAAAAAAAAAAAAAATAAAAAAAAAAAAAAAAAAAAAAATCAAAAAAAAATTCGTTTTGCTTACAATAAGCAATAGGCAATTTGATTAATATAACTTTAGCATGGTACTAACATTTGAAGGTGGAGCAAAGGTTACAAATCTATCATCATACTCAAGGCCACAAATTGCTGGAGTAACACAGTGGGTCAGGCAGCATCTCCATGGAACATGAATAGGTTAGCTTTTCTGGATCTTTTACAGACTGAAGAAGGGTTCCGACCCCGACATGTCAATTACCCATGTTTCTCCAATATGCGCCTTAACCGTTGAGGTACTCCCAGCACTTTGTGTTGTTTTGTGTAACCGCATCAGCAGTTCCTCATTTCCAACATGATCCTCTACATCTCGATAATGATAATAACAGGCATACATTACTTCCTCATTAGGATGTCCAAGGTACACTGTCACCAAAACGAAAATCAGCATTTTTCAATCATTCACAAAACCATTTTATTTGTCCCGTTCCAAATGGGCTCCTGAGAATGCGTTAAATCTGTTAAATCAAGTATCAACGCAAAGTAGCTGAAGTAAACTCAGCCGTTACGGGAGCATAGCTGGAGAACATGAATGGTGATGTTTTGGGTAGGACCCTTGTTCTACACACTAGAGATTAAAATCACATATATTGGGAATCAGACATATACATATCCTGTTTTTGATGTATGCATATTTGTGCAGAAGAAAGTACAAAATAGTTTTTAGTCTTAAAGACATTAATTACACAACTGTTTATTTAGTGATTTTCCTATTAAGTTTTAAGTTGGCAAAAATTGCAACTTCAAGAGCTATTATTTTTCTCTGGAGGAATTCTCCATCCCCACCCCCCCCCCCCCCCCCCCCCCCCCCCCCACGACACGCCCCCGCGCATGCCTGACTATGTTTGCCTCCTTCCAATACCATTGCAGCTGGTGTTTCAGAGTTAGAACACATTCACATCAGGAGATTCATGAGCGACATGATTTGATAATTGCAGCTTTGATAATTTGTGGAATAACAGAGATCAAAGCGAAGATCTGACGTGTTCTGTGCTTGTAATTAAGAACAATTATACTGGGATTATTTTTCACACATTGTCAAATTGTTAACAGACTGACACATGGATAGTGGAAAAATATAAACATTTTCGGGGAAATATTGTGCCTAACATATATACGACAATTTCAGAACTTTCACCACAACACAACATATGGAAGGCAGGTTGCGCCAACAGTATGTTGGCATTGATGTTAACTGCTGCACTCAGTCCTTAATTTCATCCTTCACAGATCAATTGGAATCAAAAATGTGAAAATTAGATCTGTGAGGTGAAGGTGCTGAAGTGGAGTAACAAGCAACTGCTGATACTAGGGTCTTGAGCATAACACAAAGTGCTGGAGGAACTCAGTGGGTTTAGTTTAGTTTACTTTAGTTTATTGTCACATGTACCAGCTATCCAGTTGAAAGACGATATATGATTAAAATCAAGCCGCCTATAGTGTACAGATACAGGATGAAGGAAATAACATTTATTAGTGCAAGATAAAGTACCAAAGTCGTGGGTCTGATTAAAAATAAAAGATAGTCTGAGGGTTTCCAATGAGGTAGACAGTAGTTCAGGCCTGCTCTCTAGTTGTTGATAGGATGGTCCAGTTGCCTGATAACAGCTGGGAAGAAAATGTCCCTGAATCTGGAGGTGTGTGTTTTCAAATTTCTGTACCACTTGCCTTGATGGTAGAGGGAGACATGAGGTGTGTTTGGGGTGAAATTCGGCCTTGAAAGCTTCTGGCTGGTGCCTGGGCGAAGCAGAATGAAATGTAGATGGAGTCAATGGAAGGGAGGTTGGTTTGTGAAATGGTCTGAGCTGCATCCACAGTTCTCTGCAATTTATTGCAGTCTTGGATGGAGCTGTTCCGAAACCATGCTGTGATGCATCTCAAGTCTAACCAGAAAGTGAAATAATGCATGTTATCAGCTTGGATGGGAACTCCACTCACTGAAGTACCTGCTCAGATTGTCTACACTATATTGAGATACACTATATTGTATCTTTTCCCTGATTGTTGTTGAAGACACCAATTGTCTCACAATTTATTTTACAAGAGAGGGCAAAATATATTACCAAGTGCCTTGGAATGAGTGATATGTGAAAATGTGAAAGTTTGTGCAAGACATGAAAAAAATATATGGGTGAGGCTGTGTTGGCTAATTTGAATGTTACATCTTGTTTAGTTTAGTTTAGTTTACTATTGTCATGTGTACCGAGGTACTGTGTAAAGCTTTTGTTGCGTGCTATCCAGTCAAAGAAGATTACAATCAAGATTACAAAGATTACAATCACGCCATCCACGGAATGCAGCCAAATGATAAACAGTACATCATTTAGTGCAAGATAAAGTCTGATAAAGTCCAATTAAAGATAGTTTGAGAGAGGTATCCAGTGAAGTAGATGGGAGGTCAGGATTACACTCTAGCATGTGAGAGGACGGTTTCAGATTGCCTTATAACATCTAGGAAGGGACTGTCCTTGAATTGTTTCCAATTGAAAGATTGTTGGTAGGTAAGTTGTGGAAGGTGTGCTGTTTGTACAAAATAGTGTGCTGTACAAAAAACTAGCTGGTGTAATCAGAATTTAAAGATGAATTTACCGATCTATTTCACATGTCTGAGTTCACTGAACTCATTTTGGAACTGTATCCTTGTCTTTATACCTGGCGGTGACTTCAATAGGTGCCTCCCATTGTTGCCTTGATGGCAGGCTCTTTGATGGTGTCCCAGCCTTCCATGGGAAGAAGTCTCTCTTCCTTTCTCCCCTTGTCCACAATGCCACCAGGGCTGCTTCCAACCAGTGTGAAGAAGGGTCCTGACCCAAAACATCACCTTTTTACTCCAGAGATGCTGCCTGGCCTGCTGAGTTACGCCAGCACTTTGTGTCTAGAGATCTGGATACTCATTCGCACCTGAGATCTGCAAGGATATTCAGAATGTCTTCCAAACCGCTCCATCTTAAAGAGCTGCGTGTTGACTTCAATCAGTGCTAACTAGCTTGTATGATCCTGGAAACTCTTGAAATTGATCTGAATGATTCATCATTTTTTGTCTGTCCAGTGATCATAAATCTGTTAATGCCCCCAGCAATTTCACAATGCGAAGAACAATGTTGCAAGCTTGTGCCCTTTTAAATCTCAAGTAACAGCTTTCAGGCTATTTTCTCAGTTAGATAATTACAGAGTGGTGCAAAGGTTAGTGTCTCTTGGTAGCAATGTGTAGGAGGTAGCTATGGAAACCCAAAGAAAAAAAATTAAGCCACCACTGTGATTAACATCAATGTCCTCTGCAGCCTAATAGGCTGCTTTAATATTAACCAGTCAACTCATAAATGGTCTGTATTTAAATTCTCTTTTGCACCTCTTTTTTTGATAATTAAAGGCTAACAGCTGTACCATGTGTGGGAGGATAGCTTTGCACATCAGTAACAATAGTTAAACTCATTTTTACACAAGGGGTGCTGGGTGTATGGGATATACTGCCATAGTTGAGGCAGGTACATGGATAGGATAGGTTTAAAGGGATATGAGCCAAATGCAGGCAGGTGGGACTAGTGTAGATGGGGCATGTTGGTCAGTGTGGGCAAGTTGGGTTGAAGGGCCCAATTCCATGCTGTATCACTCTATGACTCCTTGACAATCACTTTTCTTTATCTATAAAGAAGAAATATTGAAAACAAAAATAAATGAATTTACAGATTAAAAAATTTGTGATAGTTATGTTATATTGGAGAAAATCTCATCTCATGCAGGTCTTGGATTTCAGTAAGCTCATGTTAATTGTAAGTTGAAAATGGGTGCTTTAAGATTTTTGGGAAACTGAAGTCAGAGAATCAAGGAAAATGTATGATGCAGAAACAAACCATTCAACTCAATGTATTTGGCTAATCACAGGGCCAGAGCTATAGGGAGAGGTTGAGCAGGCCAGCATTTTATTCCTTGGGGCGCAGGAGGATGTGGGGTGATCTTATAGAGGTGTTATAGAAACATGAGGGGGATAAATAGAGTGAACGCACAGTCTTTTACCTAGCATCGGCGAATCAAGAACCATAAGGCATAATTTGAATTTAAGTTTAGTTTATTGTCACGTGCACCAAGCTACAGTGAAAAGCTTTTGTTGCACACTAATCAGTCAGCAGAAAGACAGTACATGATTACAATTGAGCCATCTATAGTGTACAGATAATTGATAAAGGGAATAACATGAATAACGTTTAGTACAAGATAAAGTCCATCAAAGTCAGATCAAAGATGGTCTGAGCATCTCCGATGAGGTGGATAGTAGCTCGGGACTGCTCTCTAGTTGTTGGTAGGATTGTACAATTGCCTGCTAACAGCTGATAACTCCTGATGACACCTAAACATAGGTTTAAGGTGAGAGGGGAAAGATTTAATAGGAATCTGAGGGACAACCTTTTCAGTGTGGTGGGTATATGGAACGAGCTGCCAGAGGAGGTAATTGAGGCAGGTACTATCACAACATTTAAGAAACATTTAGACAGGTACGTGGATAGGATAGGTTTAGAGGGATGTGGGTTAAACTCAGGCAGGTGGGAATAGTGTTGATGGAGTATCTTGGTCGGCATGGACAAGTTGGGCCGAAGGGCCTTTCATGCTATATGACTCTATGACTTTACATCCTGATGTCATCTCCCAGCATTGGGTCCATAACATTACAGGTCACTCTCTTCAAGAACACATTAAAGCATTGCGAAAAGGTGATGAGGCTTTCTACCTCAGCACTCTTTCAAGGACCCCCCAGGCGAAAAAAATCTCCTTGTCTCCTCTCATCTTTCTACCAATTGTTTTAAACCAATGCACCTGGCTTTGACCCATTTGCTAAGAGAAGTAGGTTTTTCCTATTTATAATATGCAGGCAATTAATAATTCCATACATCTCAAATAAAATCCCCTCAACTTAGTTTGTTTAAGTTTATCCGACCCTTCCTAATTTATTTTTGTTTGCAATTTTTCAATATACTACATCTTTGTTCTTAATATCGATAACGGAGAATGATTGACTAAACAATTTCTACTCTTGGCACCATCATTCTAAACTCTCTGCTACACCTTCTCCAGAGCAATGACATTTAAAGGACCTGTCCCACTTACGAGACTTTTCAGCAACTGTCTTCGACCTTCAAGCTCGAGGGCACTCGCCTGAAAAACCTCGAGCTGGATCGACCGTCAGCGATTAAACCGTGAGCTGGATTGACTGTCAACACACACACACACACACACATCGCAAAGGGGGGGGGGGGGGGGGGAGGGCAGGGAAAGCGGGGGAGCGCTGTCTGAAATTCACACCAGCGATGAACAGGAAGGTAAAAGACGGCTGTGACATTGTACGGTAATTCTCTAGAGCTCTAGAGAGTGGGGAGGGAGGGTGGGTGAGAAGGGGAGGGAAGGGAAGGGGAGAGAAGGGGGGAGAACGGGGGAGAAGAGGGGAGAAGGAGTGGAGACACTTTTAAGAAGCCAGACAACTTTTAATAAAGTTTAGCGGGCATTTAACATTACCGGTCGGTTTTCCTTGGTTCTGAAAACTCCAATGAGCCAATTAAAATGCCCGGTCAGTAAAGGAGTTTTCCTACGGCTACCTCAACTGCCTGTAACTGCATGGCGACCTCACTGCCAGTGCACTACGAGTTCAAAAGAACCATGCCGACCAATTTTTACACGCGGAAAATTTTTCAGCATGCTGAAGATGTTTCCTCGACCAAACTGAGGCCGCGAGTATGCGGGAACGTCCTCTCGAGCATGAAGGAGAGTTACAGTGACCTCCTAGGACCACGTGTCGATCATGCTGAGAGTTTGTGGTGAGCGCAAACTCTTCTAAACTTGCAAATTAGGTCCCCGCAGTCGGACAGGCCCTTTACCATGCAATGTACCACCAGAATTTTACTTCGGAGTCACGTGAGTGACTACGTGAAGCTGCCCCGCCAGGCGCATGTGCATCATTACGTCCGACGCATGGCGCACCGACGGGCTGGAGAGCTCAGCTCCACTAGCGGTAAGTAGTAACCCACAGGTAAGTCAATGTTAAACCTTCCCTACGAGTATTTATTTTTAAAATTCTGTAAGTCTGGCTCGGAGAGCCAGCTAGAGTTAATAATATGGAGGTATTGTAAATATAAACTGCTGTAGTGGAGCGGAACGCGCGGGGACCACGGTTACCGCTTATAGATCGGGTCGAGAGATAACGGCTGCGCTAAAACCGGCTCCGCAATTACCGCTATTTAGATTGGGTTTGGAGATAATGGCTGCGCTAATGCCGGCTCCAATACTGGCTATTGTTTCTACTGGCAGCTCAACTGCCTCCATCAGTTTCCAGTGCTTCAGGGCACTCAGGCTACTCCACCAGGGAGTAATACTAAAATAAAGTACTCTCAGGCTCATTTTATCTCGTGAGTCTGATGATGTGGAAGACTCCCCTCCTTTTAATGTAAAGGTATGGGGACGGCTCAACCAAATGGGAAAATGCTCCAAATTTAAAGAGCCATGTAAAATTTCAATCGGGATCGAATGCCCCTAGGATTCCCCACACAGCCTCTCACAGACGTCCATACAGCAAAGAAGAAAACACCGCTTATGGATACCAGTGGGAATCATCCTCTCCAGCACCTTGTTCAGGGCTGGAAGAGACCTCCCTAGAGCATGTCTCGGGAGAAGCCAGGGCAGGAGGAATCTGACCCTGAAGATGGTGTCACTGCTTTTGTGCACACACCAGAGCACACGAGCCATGCTCCAGGTGTCCCGGACATAGCGTTAAACTTCGCCAAACCTGGTGAGGACTGGTGAGGCTATCGAGAAAACTCTAGCCGCCAATGTAAATTACGTGGCTTCTCACCAGCTCCAGGATACAATCATGGAGGAGACTGCCACACGTTACAAAATACCTGTAAACTGTGCGTCACTCAAAATGCCCACCGTGAACTCGGCAAGGGCACAAATGAGTGCAACGATGCGGGGACAAGAAGTGAGATTTCAGCACGTCCTCAAGTTGGTGGCAGCAGGCATCACTACATTTGGAAAAATGGTCGAGGGGGCACCGATGTTTGGTGCTCAACAAGATATGCTGGCCCTGTTCTGCAACACCTACTTCGAGTTCAATTGCATCAGGAAGATAGCCATCAAACCGACGTTGAAACCGAAGTTTGCAGCTCTATGTAGGTCTACAAACATTCAAGCCCCAGATTATTTATTTGGGGTGGACCTCATCGAACAAGTCAAGGACCTGGAGAAAGATGCCAAAACAATCCATCTCATGAAGACATATGTCCCACCTCGCAGGTCGTTTTCAGCGCAAAAGGTGACGGATCCAGGGGCAGGGCCAAGCAGAGTGGGGCCAGTGGGACGACGATAATCCTCACCTGTGTATCCCAGCTACAATCCCAATATGGGAAGAAGGAGGACTTCAAGGTCGACTGTAGAGGTACAGGTGATTCATTCTGTCCAGGATAAGATTTCTGGGGAACATCCTTCGGTTGGGGGTAGGTTGCAATTGGTATGATGAATGGTGCTGCATAACATCACATCGGCTTATGCTAGACACTGTGTCAGGCTCGGATAGAGTTTATGTCAGGAATTGATCCGCCTGTACACAATATGTTATAGAGTATGGGGGTTTTTTCTGCACCACCAAACTCAGCAGGTAAAAGAAAGTAATTACGGTTTTGTCCCGAAAAAGGGTAATTGAGAAACGACTCCTTCAACAATTTGTGTCCAATATATTCTGGGGGATGTAGAGTCATTATGGACCCAGTAAATTCTATGTTCAGTTTTAAAATGGACACCTTCCTATGTTCAGTTTTAAAATGGACACCTCCATCCGGCTGTTATCAGTATAGATCTGAAAGATGCCAGTGTATCGCTTCAAAATTTAGTTGGATGGGACAATTGGTGCTCCTAGCAAGCCAGTGCTTTCCCTCACATGCAAAGAACACTCAGTGTGGAATTGGTTTCAGTTTTTGAAAGGTTAGGGTTCCGGTACCAAATCTCCATCCTATTAATTTGGATTATTTGGGGATGTGTCAATTCAAGTTGATATGTCAGTGACTTTGCCTACAGCCAAGGCTGTGGAGATCAAGAGGTGTACTACTCTCGCAGAAAAACAATGGGAAGTAGCTAGTGTTTTGTAAATTGGTGGCAGCTTTCCCTGCAGTGCAGAACATTCAATCAAAGTCTGCAATGAGCTAGAGAACAAGCACTTGAAGAACATGCAGGTCATTTTGATAGACCTATGCAGTTACCAACCAGAGCCATAGCTCAATTACAATGGTGGATTATCAATATTGTACAAACTACCAAAAACATTTTGGTTCAGCAACCTTCAGTGCTTTTACAAACAGATGTGAGTGCTGCTGGATGGGGAGCTACGGACAGCGAATCTAGCTGTGGTGGTAGATGGAGTGTGCAAGAGGATTTAATCATGCACAGGCATGGTATAAGCTACTTAGAATTGCCGGGTGCATTCTATGGAGTAAAAGCTTATTGTTCAACAATGAATAATTTACATGTTCAACTCCAGATTGATAATACCACGGCTGTGCCATATATCAATCACATGGCAGGAATAAGGTCAGTATCATGTGATAATCTGGCTAACCTCATTTGGCACTGGTGTATTTCCAGAAACATCTGGGTCTCAGCTATCTACCTACCAGGTAGAGACAATGTGGTGGCAGACAACAGGTCACGAAGGTTCAATGACAACATAGAATGGATGATTAAATCTTGAAGGTTTAAAATGATTGTCAGCGCTATGGGTTGCCAGATATTGATCTGTTTGCATCCAGGCTAAATCACCAGTTGCCTAAATATGTTTTATGGGAACCGGATCCAGGAGCAGTAGCGGTGGATGCATTCTCACTACATTGGGGACGTACATTCTTTTATGCTTTTCCCCCATTCTGCCAGATTAGGCAATGTCTCACCAAAATAGAGCAGGACTCCGCCTCAGGCGTTTTGGTGATTCCGGACTGGCCTACACAGCCATGGTTCCCATTGGTGCTCAGAATGATGACTCAGCCATTCATGTCTGTCCCCAACTGCAGTAATTTGTTGGTGCATCCAGTAACAGGAGAAAGTCATCCGTTACATGATCGTATTAATTTGTTGATCTACAGGTTCTGACCAGACCGTTCCAAGGCTTTGGACTGTCTAATAGGACCATGGATGTCATAACTACAGCTTGGAGAGATAGCACTAAGAAACAATATGTGTCTCATATTAAGAAATGGGAGATGTTTTGTTTACAGTCAGATATATCTTATCATACTGCAAGCATACCGGATGTATTGGAGTTCCTTGCTATGTTGCATTTTTGATGAACACTTGAGTTATAATGCCATTAATAGTGCTCGGAGTGCTTTGTCCTCCTATTTAGGGCAGTTTCAGAACAACAACCTATTGGTTCTCATCCATTAGTGTCCCGATTCATGAGAGGATTTTTTTAACAAAAATCCTCCTAAACCTAGATATACAGAAATCTGGGATGTCAGTATAGTTCTCACACTGCTTCGGCAATGGGCTCCAATTACGTCATTGTCCTTTCAGAAGTTAACACTTAAAGTGGTTAAGCTCATGGCGCTAGTATCAGCGCAAAGAGTGCAAACATTGCAAAAGTTATGACTAGATAGCATGTATTCTTCTGCAGATAACATTACATTTTATGTGTATGATTTAATCAAACAATGCAGGCCAGGAATGGCCGGAACCAAAGTAAGTTTTAAAGCATACCCTGTTGACCAAACATTATGTGTAGTTAAGCACCTGAGTCAATATCGAGGTAACTAAGAGTCTCAGAGCTCTGAGACAGCAATGCTCATCAGCCACAAAGAAAAACCTCATAAAAAGGTGTCGTATAACTATTTTCTAGATGCCAGGTTTTGGAAGATTAGACACTCATGTGTCTCACTCCAACCAGGGCGGGCATCAGCAGCAAGGTAGCATAGACATAGGAAATTAGGTGCCAGTAGGAAGGCCATAGGCCATATCCCCCCTTTCGCTTTTCGAGCACTCACCGCCATCAATATGATCATGGCTGGATCATCCAACCAGTGTAACCGATACCCTCTGATCCCCTTAGCTCAACTCACTCTTAAATATAGTGGCCTCAACTGTGTTGGCATGTGGAATTCACTCACTTGTGAAAAAAGTCATCTCGGTCTTACACACTGTCCCCCTTATCCCTGAGCTGGCACCCCTTGTTCCAGGAAAAGTCTTCCCCATCTCGTCTTAAGATTTCCTCTGCAGACGGAACAATCAAGCCTGTCCAACCCCTTAAGAATTGGGGTTGTTTCTATAAGATCCCCTCTCAATCTCCTAACTTCCAGAAATTTCCAGAGATATAAACCGAGTCTATCCAGTCTTTCTTCATAAGACATATCCTGAGACATCCCAGGAATCATTCCTGTTGAACCGTCTCTGCACTCCCTCTATGGCAATCCTTCTTTCCTCAATTTGGAGACCAATAAGGCGTGGTTTTTTCCCTCACCAAAGACCCTGTACATCTGAAGTAAACCTCCCTGCTCCTGTACAAATCTTTTTGCTCCTGTACTCAAAATCCTTTGGCAACATACCCATTTGCTTTTTTTCAACTGCCTGCTGCCACCCTGCATGCCTAGACTGGTCATGGTCTCTCGCTCGCTGCATCTCCCCTTATTCTAATCGGAACCACCATATAAAATAATAGTCTGGTTTTTTTGCCATGCCAAAAGTGGGAATAACCTAACACAAATTATCCACATTATACTTACGCCTCAGCCAAACATTGCCAAACATGCCCATGCCTATAAGTCACCTTGCAAGTGTCTCCTAGCATCCTCCTCAAGCGACATCAGGCCCCCCAGATTAGTGTCACCGCAAACTTGGAGATATAGCCTTCAATACCCTCCCAGATCAGGGTTAATATATATTGTAAAAAGCTGGGGACCCACACAGACCCTGCGGTACCTCCACAAGTTACTGCCTGCCATTGGAAAAGGACCCATTACTCGATCCTTGATTTGCCAGCCAGTTTTATACCACATAATACTGAACCCCAAATATTTGTGGTGAGGACCTTTCCAGATTAAAGCCTTCTGGAAGACCAGATAACCCACATCCACTGTTTTCTTACCTTATCCCAAACTAACATTCGAAAAATTGATTCTCAGACAAGATCAGACTTGTTTTACCTTTTGTTATCCAATGCAGCTGAAGTCCAATGATTTAACCCTCTTTCAATTGTGCTGCTATAACATCTTTATTCTAAACTGCAGTTCTCCTTCCCCAGTGTAAAACACTTCCGTGTGCTTTGTCTACCGGGGTCCTGTTTAAATTTCCCCACCGTTTTCCTCTCTCCCCTCCTTCTTATTCTCCTCTCTCCTCCCTTCTAAAAAGTAACAATTGCCAAATAGGAACTGATGTAAAAAAGTGTTTTGAAAGATTATCACTAATGCACTCCACATATTTTCCTGAGCTACTTCCTTAAGTACTCTGGGGAGGGATGCAATATTGTGGCCCTGGGGAATTTTATCGGTCCTTTAATCTATTATTTCATTTAAAACCAACAACCAATTCCCGACTCTGACCTGGATTTCACCCTCCAATTCCTCCTTTGACCCACCCGTTCCTCCTTTGAACCACCCACCGTTTAACTGAATTTATGTCTTCCTTAGTGAAGTCAACCATAAGTAGATTATTCAATTGAATGATCCAACTCACCTGTGTTCCCCATCTGAATCACTCACCTGGACCTCATATAGTTTTAACTTACCTCTCTTTCTACTTCACTTAATCTATAAAACTTTTGGACAGTAAGTTTTTTACAAGTTTCGTTCCTAATTAAGACCTTTGGCCTCCTTGCTGGGTCATCCTCCTCTGCTCTCTGAATTTGTCCTCTGGTATGCTTGCTTTTTTCTGGTCTTTGTACTTTGGGTTGCATGGACTAAATCAAATTTTCTAAATTTTCTAAAATTTATGATAGTCCTGACAGTCAGTTTGCCATGCTGTTTGGTTTTGTTTGATTTTGGGCATTGATTTCTTTGTTGTGTTGGGTTTGTTTGATTTGATTTTCTTTGTCTTTGTCCTTTATTTCCAAATTTTCCCCTGGGGATAGGGGGCTTTAGGGGTTGTTTATTACAGTTGTTTTGGTTATTTAAAAAATGATTATTGGTTAATACGAGAACTTTTTCAATAAATATTATTCATTATTTTTTCTCACTACGGTGTTACTGAAGCAGTGTGTTAGTGTTATAGTGTGTCCTTGTGGTGGAATGGATCTAGGCATATGATTGAAATCACCCCTAAACGACAGTGCTTTGGGAATGATATTTTCATATAGTCAACTCAGCGTGACTCCGATAGTAAGATTAAAGTGATACAAATGAGAAACTTACCAGGCTTGAGGAGTTACGAGAGTGAGGGATCTTTATTTTTTTGAGGAGGTTACGAATGGAGGGATTACGTGCCCGCCGCTCCCGGGCCCTCATAATCGCAAAGATCATCTGGTAGTTCTAGTCTTCTCAGCCTTACTATATCACTTTGGCTATTGTTTCTGTGTTTTCACGCTTCTGCTTTGAAGGTTGACGCGCATGCGCCTGGCGGGGCTTCTTCACGTAATCCCTCATTGCAACTCCTCATAAAATAAAGATCAAACTTCAAACTGGTAAGTTCTCATTTAATCTTACTATTATATACTCTACTCATCTGTGGCCTTGTAATCAAGTTGGATACAACCCCCCCCCCCCCCCCCCACCCCCCCCCCCCCCCCCCCCCCCCCCCCCCCCCCCCCCCCCCCCCCACCCCCACGCTGACCATCCTAAATACAGGCACTCTCCAATTTACGCAACAGACGACTCAAGTAAACTTGCACTTACATAAACAATTCTTTCAGCCCACTGCTTTATTTTCGAGTTACGCGTCTTGGTAATCTTGGTGGCAGTGCGTGACTGCCATCGCATGTGGCTGTTTCCGCAAGCTAGTCAGCTGTTCTCACGGATGCTCCCCATGATGTCTCTGCATGGAAGCTCCCACATGGTCTTCCGACTTATGTAACATCTGATTTACGTAAAAGTCTGTGGGACGCAACCCGTACGTTATCGGGCAGTGCCTATAATCATTGATTTTCTTATTGAAGGTTTTTACTTTTGCTTAAATGGATTTCAATAACTTACTGAAAAAACAAACTTGTCTATGTTACCTAACTATCCTTTCCTTTTAAAAAATAGGACAATATTTGCAATCTCCTGACAGGAAGGATTAAACATCTAGAAAGGATTAAAAAATAATCGTCACAGCTCCGGCCTTTTTCTCCTTATTATCTTCTGGCTTGGCGATTCTTCATTTTCAAATATACTAAATCCCTTAATACTCTCTTGTTTACTCTTAACACGTGTATACCCATCCAATATTTGAATGTCGTTATGCTTCTGTTACAGTGAATTACAACTAAAAAATATATATTTGAGTACTTCTCCCTTTAATCCTCATCAATAGTTTTCAACGCTGTATGTCCTGGCATTTCTGCTCATATTGATTGGATTTATCCTCTACAACTCATCTCCATCACATACAAGTGAAGTCCAGAGTCAACAGCAAGCTGCAAGTGAAGGATCTAGTAACCCTGTTCCAGTGAATGATGTCAATAGCCAAGAAGCCAGCAGCCATTCTATCTCCAACGAGCTCCCAGTGGAAACACCCTACCCAAACAGATGTCAAGCATAAAGGACCCTTCAGAACTTTTTCTCTCATTAGTATTTTAAATCATTGTTGTTTCCCTTTATATGCTGAAGTAATAATATTCTTTAACAATAAACACATATCTATTTAATAAACCAGAGCACTGACTTTTCCTTTAAATTGCATTAACTGAGTTCAAAGTGCAAATGTTGGACTTCAGATATTTCTTTAACTACAAAGTTTCTAAGTAAATGTTACTCTTACTGCCTGGCTGAATTGGAGATGTTTCAGTACAGGTTACTATTTAGATAGAATATTGCATCGCAAGAACGCCGATGTTGAAATGAATTGCCTTAGGATTTTAATTATCCAATAAACTCAAAAGGGTAGCATTAGTATTGTGCAGACAACCTTTTCCCTCCTCAATGGGATTCGATCCAGTACAGTATCAGTTGCATTCCCTGCTGAGAGTTGCCTGCCTTCAATAAAGGACATTCTGTTTATAGCTCTCTGTTTATTGGCTTAAATGAGCAGCAACATAAAGGAGCCTATAAATTAGACTAGACTGTGAGACCCGTTGGGTCCCATGTTCACACGGGAGGGCTGGTCCCCCAAAGCAATATTCCACCTCTCCACCAATTCAAATATTGGTGGCCAGTGGGAGGGTGGGGGGGGGGGGGGGGGGCTTTCTGGAGTGCTAGTATGGGTGTTGTGGGCTGAAGGGACTGGTTTCCAGAGGGCTAGTATGGACATTGTGGGCCGAATGGATTATTGGGCTGGCTGCTCAGTCACTCTGGCATGCTGGCAGCCCACTCACTCATGGCTGGTGGGCTGGCAGTTGACTCACGGCTATTCCTTGAAATTCCATTTCAAGCAGGGTGCAAGTCCACCAAATTCAAATGCAGTTCCAAACCATTTCAAGCAGGTTGCAAGGCCACCAAATTCAAGTGCAGTTTCTTACCACTTCAAGCAGGGTGCAAGGCCACCAAATTCAAGTGCAGTTTCCTACCACTTCAAGCAGGATGCAAGGCCACCAAATTCAAATGCAGTTTCATGCCAATCCAAGCAGGGTGCAAGACAACTAAATTCAAGTGCAGTTTCATACCACTTCAAGCAGGGTGCAAGGCCACCAAATTAAAATGCAGTTTCATGCCATTTCAAGCAGGGTGCAAGGACACCAAATTCAAATGCAGTTTCATGCCATTTCAAGCAGGGTGCAAGGACACCAAATTCAAATGCAGTTTCATGCCATTTCAAGCAGGGTGCAAGACCACCAAATTCAAGTGCAGTTTCATACCATTTCAAGCAGGGTGCAAGGCCACCAAATTCAAGTGCACTTTCATACCATTTCAAGCAGGGTGAAACCACCACAAAACCACATAAAAACCACATAAAAGCCACACTCACAGTTCAGTAGACATTCAGTGTGTTCAGTTGGTTCACAGCTCAGACAGACAGTCCTGACCTCTCTCTCCCCCATCTTGCAGAGACTGAGCCACGCCCACACGTCCAGGTTTTATAGCCCCTCCCCCCTCCCACCAGAAGGGGTGTGGCCTTCATGGCGTGATTGACAGTAGAGAGAATCTCAACATTTTTTAAAACACTAATAACTCTTTTACTTTTCATCGATGGGAAAAATCCTCTTCACCTGATGAGCGGAGGGGGACTCTGAGTAAGATAGCAAAAAATCACAGCCATAAGTTTAGACTACCACTTTTCCAAACCACCACATTTGCTTAGCTTTTTCAAACCAACCACCACCACCACCACCACGTTTGCTTAGTTTTTTCAAACCAACCACCACCATCACATCTTCCACCACCAATTTTGCTTAGCTTTTTCAAACCAACTCCTCCACCAACACCACCACATTTGCTTAGCCATTTTTAAAACCAACCACCACCACCACATTTGCTTGCTTTTTCAAACCAACCACCACCACCACCACCACATTTGCTTATGCCTTTTCCAAACCAACCAAACCACCAACACCAGCAATTGCTTTGCTTTTTTCAAACCAACCAACCACCACCACCACATTTGCTTAGCTTTTTCAAACCAAACACCACCACATACCACCACCACCACACTATTTTGCTTAGCTTTTCCAACCATTAGCTTTTTCACCACATTTTGCTTAGCTTTTTTCCCAACGACACACCACATTTGCTAGCTTTTCAAAACCACCACTACCACCCCATATAGCCAAACCACCATCCACCACCACATTTGCTTAGCTTTTTCAAAACCAACCAACCAACCACCACCACATTTGCTTTGCTTTTCCAAACCAACCAACCACCACCACAATATGCTTTGCTTTTCAAACCCTCACCACAAATTTGCTTAGCTTTCTTCACCTAACAACCACCACCACCACACTTGTTTTGCTTTTTATAAACCAACCACCACCACATTTGCTTAGCCTTTTCAAACCAACAACCACCACCACCACCAATTGCTTTGCTTTTTCAAACCAACCAACCACCATCACCACAATTGCCTTTGCTTTTCACAAACAACCACCACCACCACTTTTTATAAATCCAACCACCACCACATATGCTTAGCTTTTTCAAACCAACCACCACCACCACCACCACCACAAAATTGTTTTGCACCAAAATGCTTAGCTTATTTTCACAACCAACCCCCACCACCACATTTTGCTTTGCTTTTTCAAACCAACCACCACAACCACCCACAAGTGCATTTCACAAACCAACCACTATCACCTTTGCTATTTGCAAACCAAACCACCGCCACCATACCACCTTAGCTTTTCACAACCAAACCGCCACCACCACCACATTTGCTTTGCTTTTTCAAACCAACACTAACCCCACCACCACCAACATTAGCTTTGCTTTTTCAAACCAACCAACCAACCACCACCACATTTGCTTTTCACAAACCAAACCATCACATTTGCTTTTTCAAACCAAACCAACCGCCACCACTACCACAATATGCTTTGCTTTTTACAAACCAACCAAACCGCCACCACACCACATTTGCTTTGCTTTTTCAAACCAAACCAACCACCACCACATTTTTCTTTGCTTTTTCAAACCAACCACCACCACATTTTCTTGCTCAAACAACCCACCACATTTGCTTTCTCAAACCACATTAAGGGCACTCACAGGTCAGTAAAACCACTCACAGTTTAGTAGACATGTGTTTGGTGTTATTCACAGCTCAGACTGTGAGTCGTGACCTCTCGCTCCCCCATCCTGCAGAGACTGAGGCAGTTCACACTTCCGGGTTTTATGGCCCCGCCCCTTCCCACTGGAAGGGGTGTGGCCTTCATGGTGTGATTGACAGGAGAGAATCTCAACATCTATAAAACATTAATAACTCTTTTATTTTTCATCGATGGGAAAAATCCTCTTGTCCTGCGCAGCGGAGTGGGACTCTGAGTAAGATGGCCAAAAACCACAGCCATAAGTGGTAGCGTTTTTTCTAAAATCAATATGCAGTGCAAACAGGAAGTGGTCAAGATTTTAGTTTAAATTATATAGATATTAATATCAAGCTTGGTATTTTAGTACGAGAGAATAGCAGCACAGTGACTTCATGTGGAAGAAATAGAGAGTCCACAAATTAGAGTGATGAAGATAGAAGATATAGCAAGGAGTTTGATCAGTACAAGTAAACTTACCCATTCATCCTAATGAGTGGACATGTTCTTCAGCGCAAGCAATCTTTCAAGGTTCCAGGCTGTGTATATGGAATAAAGAAACATGGTGATAGGTGATAAAGGGAAAGTAGATCGGGAGTGCCATGAGTACAGGCAGTTCTCTTGGCAGGGACAGGTATGGTGATCAAAGCATGGGTAATAACATGCCAGCAATTTGTCAGCAGACTCTCCCACAGGGAATGTGTTGTTTAAGTTGAAAGAGAAAACCTAGTAGTAAATTGCAGGACATTACTGGGAGTAGATTCATGCTGTCTACCGAAAGAAAAAGAGTAAACTTCTCTGCCACTGCGGCGGCAAAGTGACACAGCTGGTAGAGCTGCTGCATCGCTGTACCAGTGTTTGAATCTAACTTCGGGTGCTATCTGTATGTAGTTTGCACATTATTCCTATGACCGCATGGGCTTCTTCTGGGTGCTCCAGTTTCTTTCCATATCCCAGAGATGTGTTAGTTTTTTGGCTCATTGGCCCCTCTAATTGGTCCCTAGTTTGTAGGGAGTGGATGCAAAAGTGCGTTCATGTAGAACTTGTGTGAATGGGTGGTCTATGGTAGATGTTGACTCGGTGGGTCAAAGCCCTTGTTTCCATGCTGTATCTTTTAATAATCAATCAATCAATTGCATTAATTAATTGAGTGTGATGTAGCAGCATAGCACTGAAGGAGAGATTGAAAGCTCTTGAAGGTCAGATGTCCCAGAGGAAAAGATGTCCAAATCCACAGCCAATGAATCAAGAGTTAAAATTGGCATGTTGTAAAGGTAATGCTACGGTTGTTCTGGGAGATTTCAACATGCAGGTAGACTGGGAAAATCAGGTTGGTACTGGACCCCAAGAAAGGGAGTTTGTGGAGTGCCTCCGTGATAGATTCTTAGGGCAGATTGGGCTGGAGCCGACCAGGGAGAAGGCAATTTTGGATTTAGTGTTGTGTAATGAACCGGATTTGATAAGGAAACTCGAGGTAAAGGAGCCATTCGGAGGTAGTGACCATAATACGATAAGTTTTAATCTACAATTTGAGAGGGAGAAAGCTAAATCGGAGGTGTTAGTATTACAGTTGATCAAAGGGAACTATGGACCCAATGAGCGATGAGCTGGCTAAGGTTGACTGGAAAGATACCCTAGCAGGAATGACAGTCGAAAAACAATGGCAGGTATTTTTGGGAATAATACAGAGGGTGCAGGATCAGTTCATTCCAAAGAGGAAGAAATATTCCAAGGGGAGTAAGGGGTGACTATGACTGACAAGGGACATCAAGGACAGTATAAAAATAAAAGGGAACAAGTATAACGTAGCAAAGATGAGCGGGAAGCCAGAGGATTCGGTAACTTTTAAAGAGCAACAGAAGATAACTAAAAAGGAAATAAGGGGAGAAAAGATGAATTACGAAGGTAAGCTAGCCAAGAATATAAAGGAGCATAGTAAGAGCTTCTTTAGGTTTGAAGGGGAATAAAATAGTTAAGACCAAAGTTGGACCCTTGAATACTGAAAAAGGTGAATTAATTATGGGGAACAAGGAAATGGCAGATGAACAGGTACTTTGGATCCGTCTTCACTAAGGAGGACACAAACAATCTCCCTGATGTTCTAGTGGCCAGAGGATCTAGGGTGATGGAGGAACTGAAGGAAATTCACATTAGACTGGAAATGGTGTTGGGTAGACTGATGGGACTGAAGGCAGATAAATCCCCAGGGTCTGATGGTCTGCATCCCAGGGTACTTAAGGAAGTGGCTCTAGAAATTGTAGACGTATTGGTGATCATTTTCCAATGTTCTATAGATTCAGGATCAGCTCCTGTGGATTGGAGGGTAGCTAATGTTATCCCACTTTTTAAGAAAGGCTGAGAGAAAAAATGGAATGGAATGCCTTTTATTGTCATTCAAACAGCTTGGATTGAACAGTATAGCATTTTCTACAGTTCTAACAATTACAAAAAGACCCAAGACCCACACTTAACACACTTTACACAGACATCCATCACAGTGAATCTCCAACACCTCCTCACTGGCAAAAGTCTTATCCCTTCCCTTGTTCTTCTCCCGCGGTCCAGCAGTCCAACTGCAACGTCGAGGCGACTGGGGCTCCCGATGTTAAAGCCCCTGGCGGGCGATGGTAAGTCCTGCGGCCGTTAGGCCGCACTGGGCAATGTTAGGCCCAGGTCCGAGTCATTTAAACCCCGCGGTTCCAGCGGGGGTAGTTGCCTTGCTGGAGCTCCGAAAAGCAGTCTCTCACCTGTGACCTGCGAGCTCCCGATGTCCCTGTGCACCGGGCCTGCGGCTGGAGCCTCCGAAGCTCCGAAGTCGGGTCTCAGCCGCGCGCGACCACAGCTCCTCCTGCGCTGAAACCGGCCAGCTCCGCGATGGCAAGTCCGGAGGCTCCTCAGGTTAGTTCCGGCAGGAGACCACTGCCGGCACCACAATGTTAGGCCCAACGGCCTCGGGGACCCGACAGGGATAACATCGGGTCCCGCATACAGGAAAGAGTGTTAAAACGGTTTCCTCTACCCCCCACATACACACAGCTAAAAAAATAATAAAACTAGAATCAGACATACATTTAACGAGACAAAAACAGGGAATTATAGACTGATTAGCATGACATCGGTGGTGAGGAAGATGCTGGAGTCAATTATAAAATATGAAATAGTGGCACATTTGGATAGCAGTAGCAGAATCAGTCCGATTCAGCATGGATTTACATTAAAACATAGAAACATAGAAAATAGGTGCAGGAGTAGGCCATTCGGCCCTTCGAGCCTGCACCGCCATTCAATATGATCATGGCTGATCATCCAACTCAGTATCCTGTACCTGCCTTCTCTCCATACCCCCTGTTCCCTTTAGCCACAAGGGCCACATCTAACTCCCTCTTAAGTATAGCCAATGAACTGGCCTCAACTACCTTCTGTGGCAGAGAATTCCAAAGACTCACCACTCTCTGCGTGAAAAATGTTTTCCTCATCTCGGTCCTAAAGGAATTCCCCCTGATCCTTAGACTGTGACCCCTTTTTCTGGACCTCCCCAACATCGGGAACAATCTTCCTGCATCTAGCCTATCCAACCCCTTAAGAATTTTGTAAGTTTCTATAAGATCCCCCCCTCAGTCTTCAAAATTCTAGCGAGTACAAGCCAAGTCTATTCCCCAGTCTTTCCTCATATGAAAGTCCTGACATCCCAGGAATAGTCTGGTGGGGAACCTTCTCTGTTCTGGGTACTTAGGCCCCCTCTTTGGCAAGAATGTCTTTCCTGAGATTTGGAGACCAATCTGCAGGTGGTGGTCTCACCAATAACCCTGTAACAACTGCAGTAGAACCTCCTGCTCCTATACTCATAACCCTTCTGCTATGAATGCTAACATACATTCGCTATTCTTCACTGCCTGCTGCACCTGCAAGCCTACTTTCAATGATTGGGTGTACCATGACACCCCAGGTCTCGTTGCATCTTCCCCTTTTTGCACCAACGTGGATAACCTACATTTTTCCACGATACTGCATCTGCCATGCATTGGCTCACTCTACCCAGCCTATCCAAGTCACCCTTGCAGCACTCCTAGCATCCTCTTCACACCTAACCACTACCCTCAGCTTAGTGTTCATCCACAAACTTTGGAGATGTTGCATTCAATTCCCTCGTCAAAATCATTAATATATATTGTAAAAATAGCTGGGTTACCCGCAGCAACTGAGCCTTGCGGCTCGGGACCACACTAGTCACTGCCTGCCATTCTGAAAAGGTCCAGATTACTTTCTTACCCTTTGCTTTTCTGTCTGCCAGCCAGTTCTCAATCCACATCAATACTGAACCACCAATAACCGTGTGCTGTGATGCTTTAAGTTTGTATACTAATCTCTTATGTGGGACCTTGTCGAAAAGCCTTCTGAAAGTCTTGTTATGGACACCATCCACTGGTTCTCCCTTTATCCACTTATAGTTACATCCTCGAAAAATTGTATAAGATTCGTCAGACATGATTTACCTTTCATAAATCCATGCTGACTTTGTCCAATGATTTCACCCACTTTCCAACTGTACTGCTATCCCATCTTTAATAACTGACTCTAGCAGTTTCCCCACTATCGATGTAAGACTAACTGGTTTGTAATTCCCCGTTTTCTCTCTCAATCCTTTTTTAAAAAGTGGGGTTACATTAGACTAACCCTCCAATCCTAGGAACTACTCCAGAATCTAAGGAAATAGGAGTTTTGAAAAAATTTATCACTAAATGCATCCACTATTTCTGTGGCTATTCCCTTGAGTAACTCTGAGATGCAGACTATCTGGCCCTGGGGATTTATCGGCCTTTAATCCATTCAATTTTACCCAAACACCACTTCCGGCTAACCTGGATTTCACTCAGTTCCTCCACCTTATTTGACCCCCAGTCCCCTGCTATTTCCGCAGATTATTTATGTCTTCCTTAGTGAATGCAGAACCAAAGTAGTTATTCAATTGGTCTGCCATGTCCTTATTCCCATGATCACTTCACCTGTTTCTGACTGCAAGGGACCTACATTTGTTTAACTAATCCTCTTCTCTTCACAGATCTATAAAAACTTTTGCAGTCAGTTTTTATGTTTCCTGCCAGTTTTCTTTCATACCCCATTTTCCCTTTCCTAATTACATAGAAACATAGAAACATAGAAACATAGAAATTAGGTGCAGGAGTAGGCCATTCAGCCCTTCGAGCCTGCACCGCCATTCAATATGATTCATGGCTGATCATCCAACTCAGTATCCCGTACCTGCCTTCTCTCCATACCCTCTGATCCCCCTAGCCACAAGGGCCACATCCAACTCACTCTTAAATATAGCCAATGAACTGGCCTCAAAACGACCTCTGTGGCAGAGAGTTCCAGAGACTCACCACTCTCTGTGTGAAAAAAAAACAGTCTTTCTCATCTCGGTCTTAAAGGATTTCCCCCTTATCCTTAAGCTGTGACCCCTTGTCCTGGACTTCCCCAACATCGGGAACAATCTTCCTGCATCTAGCCTGTCCTCAACCCCTTAAGAATTTTGTAAGTTTCTATAAGATCCCCTCTCATTTCTCCTAACTTCCAGAGAGTATAAACCGAGTCTATCCAGTCTTTCTTTATAAGACAGTCCTGACATCCCCAGGAATCAGTTGGTGAACCTTCTCTGCACTCCCTCTATGGCAATAATGTCCTTATCCTCAGATTTGGAGACCAAAACTGTACGCAATACTCCAGGTGTGGTCTCACCAAGACCCTGTTACAACTGAAGTAGAACTCCCTGCTCCTGTACTCAAATCCTTTTGCTATGAAAGCTAACTACCATTCGCTTTTTTCACTGCCTGCTGCACCTGCATGCCATACTTTCAATGACTGGTGTACCATGACACCCATAGGTCTCGCTGCATCTCCCCTTTTCCTAATCGGCCACCATTTAAATAATATTGTCTGATTAAATAATTAAGCCCTTTGTCCTCCTCTGCTGGACAGAATTTCTCCCAGTCCTCTGGTAGGCTGCTTTTTCTGGCTAATTTGTATGCTTCGTCTTTTGTTTTTATATCTATCCCTGATTTCCATTGTTATCCATGGATGCACTACCTTCCCTGATTTATTCTTTTGCCAAACTGGGATGAACAATTGTTGTAGTTCATCCATGCAGTCTTTAAATACCTTCCCATTGCACTGTCACCCTTTAAGAATCACTTGCCAGTCTATCTTGGCCAATTCACGTCTCAATTACCTTCAAAGTTACCTTTGTTTAAGTTCGGAACCCTTGTTTCTGACTTAATTATGTCACTCTCCATCCTAATGAAGAACTCAACCATATTATGGTCACTCTTGCCCAAGGGGCCCACGCACAACAAGACTGCTAACTAACCCTTCCTCATTACTCAATTACCCAGTCTAGAATAGCCTGCTCTCTCATTGGTTCCTCTACGTTGGTTTAGAAATAGAAAACTATCCCGCATACATTCCAAGAAATCCTCTTCCTCAGCACCCCTGCCCATTTTTGATTCACCCAATCTATATGTAGATTGAAGTCACCCATTATAACTGTTTTACCCTTGTTGCACGTATTTCTTAATTTCCTGTTTGATGCCATCCCCTTACTCCACTACTACTGTTAGGTGGCCTGTACACAACTCCCACTAGTGTTTTCTGCCCCTATAGTTTCGCAGCTCTACCCATATCGATTCCACATCCTCCAAGCTAATATCCTTCATTTCTATTGCATTAATCTCCTCTCTCACCAGCAATGCTACCCACCTCCTTTTCCTTTCAGTCTATCCCTCTGAATATTGAATATCTCTGGATGTTCAGCTCCAGCCTTGGTCCCCCCTGGAGCCATGTCTCGTGATCCCAACTATAGCATTGTCATTAATAGCTATCTGCACATTAACTCTTCCACCTTATTACGAATGCTCCTCGCATTGTAGACACAAAGCCTTCAGGCTTGTTTTTACAGCACTCTTTATACAATTATGTTGACAAGTGGCCCCTTTTGATTTTTGCCCTGGAATCTCTGTTTATTATTTTGATTCTTCTTTCCCCCCTACATGTTGGGACGAATACCCTCCCTTTTTTTATATTTGGGAGTCTGCCTCCTGCCTCAGACCCTGTCTACTGGCTTTCTCTATTGAGTCCCTCCCCCCCCCCAACTGTTTTAGTTTAAAGTCCCCCCAGTAGCCTTTGCAAATTTCCCTGCCAGGATACTGGTCCCCCTCGGGTTCAAGTGCAAACCCATCCTTTTTATACAGGTCACTCCTTCCCCAAAAGAGGTTCCACTGATCCAGATATTTGAATCCCTGCCATCTGCACCAGTCCTTCAGCCAGGCATTTATCCTCCACCTTGCTCCATTCCTACTAATCACTGTCGCGTGGCAAGGAAGTAATCCTGAGATTGTTATCTTTGCGGTTCTTTCCTTAAACTCTCTTCCTAACTCCCTAAATTCTCATTTCCGGATCTCTTCTCTTTTTTTACCTATGTCATTGGTACCAATATGTACCACGACCTCAGGCTCCTCTCCCTCCTTTACAGGATATCTTGGACATGTTTCAGACACATCCCGGACCCTGGCACCAGGTGAGGCAAACTACCATCCGGGTTTCTGGACTGCGTCCACAGAATCGCCAATCTGACCCCCTAACTATAGAGTCCCCTATTACTAATGCCCTCCTCTTCTTTTCCTTACCCTTCTGAGCAACAGGGCCGGTGTCTGTACTGCAGGCCAGGTCGCTGTTGCTACCCCCAGGTAGGCTGTCCCCCCCAACAGCACTCAAACAGGAGTACTTATTTTCAAGGTGTACAGCCACTGGTGTACTCTCTAGTGCCTGCCTCTGCACCTTTCCTCTCCTAACCGTGACCCACGTGTGTGCCTCGTGTGGTTTTGGAGAGACTACCTCCCTGTAACTCCTCTCTATGACCTCCTCACTCTCCCTGACCAGACGGAGGTCATCGAGCTGCTGCTCCAGTTTCCTAACACACTCCTTTAGGACCCCATCTCGACACACCTGGTGCAGACGTGGACGTCTGGAGGGCTACCCGACTCCATGACCTCCCACATCTGACATCCAGAACAGTAAGCTGCGCTGGCACTCATACTTCCCTTACCCTAGACACAACACAAAATACAAAATACAATACAAAAATACAATACAAAATACAAAGTACAGTACACTACAAACTGCTGGAATCTGACTGCCAATCAGCTGCATACTCAAGTCCACCAATCAGCGGCTTCCTCAAGCCCAGTTAATTGAATGGAACGTTACGGCTTTAGAACGTTACGGATTTTGGTTCCTTCCTCACCAACGGCTCATGGGCCTCTGTAAAAACAAAGCCCCGCGCTCGGGTTTTAAACTTACCGCTTGGACGTCGCTCCTCCCTCACCAACGGCTCCTGGGCCTCTGCCCATGATTTACAAAGCTGAATCATGCTTGTCTAATCTTCTGGAAGTTTTTGAGGCTGTAGCTATGAAAATGGACAAGGGAGATCCAGTGGATGTTGTGTACCTGGACTTTCAGAAAGCATTTGATAAGGTCCCACATAGGAGATTAGTGGGCAAAATTAGAGCACCTGGAATTGGGGGTAGGGTGGTGACATGGATAGAAAATTGATTAACAAACAGGAAACAAAGAGTAGGGATTAACAGGTCCCTTTCAGAATGGCAGGCAGTGATTAGTGGGGTACCGCAAGGCTTGGTGCTGGGACTACAGCTATTTACAATATATATTGTAGATGAAAGGATTCAAAGTAACATTAGCAAATTTGCAGATGACACAAAGCTGGGTGGCAGTGTGAACTGTGAGGAGGATGCTCTGAGGATGCAGGGTGACTTGGACAGGTTAGGAGAGTGGGCAGATGCATGTCTGATGCAGTTTAATGTGGATAAATGTGAGGTTATCCACTTTGGTGGCAAAAATTGGAAGGCAGGTTATCATCTAAATGGTGTCAAGTTGGGAAAAGGGGAAGTACAATGGGATCTGAGGGTCCTTGTTCATCAGTCACTGAAAGTAAGCATGCAGGCATGGCAGGCAGTGACGAAAGCGAATATTTTTATTAGAAACATGTACATATCATAATCAAAATACATTTAGTATATCAATTCTCTGTCCACATATTTGTTAATAGATGGGATTCCAGATATCAGAGTAATAGGGATCCTCATTTATCAATTATATATTAACTCTGCTTCTATTTGTTATTTTTTTAATATAGATAGTGATAAAAAAGAATAGAATAAATAGATTTAACAAGTTTGGAATGCTGGTTTCTGGATTTGTAATGTATAGTAATACATCATCTGCATATAAAGACATTTTATTAACTGTGTCTTTAGTATTATACCCATATATTTCTGGGTGGACTCTAACACTTTCTGCCGATGGTTCAATAGCAAGGGCGAATAATAATGGAGATAACGGGTATCCTTGTGTCTATTGTCTATTCTGAATGGCCTGTCAAAGAAGAGCACTGCATCAATGATGCAGCAATTTAATAAAATATTGGACTATTCACACAAAGGATGGTGGGTATATAGAACAAGCTGCCAGAGGAGGTAGTTGGGGCAGGGATTATTGCATTGTTTAAGAATCAATTAGACAGGTACATGGTTAGGACATATTTGGAGGGATAAGGGACAAAAGCAGGAACTCGCGGGAATAGTGAGATGGGGCATGTTGGTCTTTCTGGGAAAGTTGGGCCAAAGGGCCTGTTTTCACACTGTGTGACTCTATGACTCTAATCACAGGCAGTTGAGAGGAGGATGTGATCATTTTGAACAAGAGGGGATCACTTTAGAGACATTTAATAAAATGTCCAGACCATCACGCAAACCACCCTCCCCGTCATTGAATCTATCTACACCTCACACTGCCTTGCCAAGGCCACCAGCATAATTAATGATGAGTCTCACACTCTTCTCCCCTCTCCCATCAGGCAAGAGGTACAGAAGTGTGAAAATGCCTTCCTCCAGATTCAGGGATAGTTTCTTCCCAGCTGTAATCAGGCAACTGAACCATTTTATCAACAACTACTGAGTGGTTCAGCCCTACCATCTACTTCATTGGAGGCCTTCAGACTATATTTAATAGGACTTTATCTTGCACAAAATTTTATTCCATCCTGTAACTGAATACTCTGGGTGGCTTGATTGTAAACATGTATAATCTTATCATCGACTGGATAGCACGCAACAAAAAGCTTTTCACCATACCTCCGTATGCGTGACAATAATAAACTAAACTAAACTAAGGTGGGAAGCAGTAGATTGAGAAATGGGTGTTGCAGTAAGGTCACATCATCTCATAAAGAGTGCTTGATATGAAACACTAACTCCTTTTTTCTTTCCACAGATGCTGCCTGACCAGCTGATTGTTTGGAGCATTCTCCATTTCTATTTCAGATTTCTCTCACCTGCAGTGTTCTTCATTTTGTGTTTTGGCTGGGTCTGGCAAAGCTGATATGGGCAAAGTTTGAGACTAGTTCTAGGAGAGAGCTGAGAGACTTCTAGTCTCCTGCTATTTACAGAACTGCTGAACGGACTGAATCAAGCACAGATTTAGCTGAATGGGATTTTCAGAATAGAGCAGTGGAAGACTAAGCAAAAGGGAGAAAATTGATATTGAGAGGAAAACTTGCTTGAAATATTAAACCAAGCAGAGAAAGTTTAGATGGATATAAGGAGGTATCCAAGATAGCTGAGGGACCTCTAGAGAACAAGGCTTGTGAATTAATAATGGGAAATAAAGAAATTACAGATATGTTAAATAAATGATTTTTTCATAGTTTTTACTATGAGAATACTATAAATATTCCTAAAATAAGAGATATGCTTATTTCAAATAATAGGAAGGAGCATGTAAAAATCCTGGTCTCAAAGGATAAAGTATTAGGGAAACTAATGGGGCTATAGGGGGACAAATGATTGTGACCCATTGGCCTACACCCAAGTGTTTTAAAGGAAGCAGCCTCAGTAATCAAATGAGGGCCTGGGGTACTGCACTGGTTACATTTGTTTTCTAAATGATAGCCAGTTTTCAATCAATGCTAACACACTTCCTCCAATACCTTGGGCTCATTTATTTATCAGTCAATATGTGGAACCTTGTGGACTGCCTTTTGGAAATTTAAATACAGCTGAAACCCTCTAATCCAGGCATCATTCTGGGAAGCCTTTTCACCCTCTCCAAAACCTCCACGTCTTTCCTTCAATGGGACGACCTGAACTGCACACAATACTCCAAATGTGGCCTAACCAAAGGCCTTCAGAGCTGCTTCATGACTTCCTGACTCTTATCCTCATTGCCCCTTACTGAAGTCGCAGTTACAAGCAAGTTCAGGGTTCAGGGCTGTGCTCTGCTGCTGATTCCCTGACCATGCTCCATTGCTGGAATCTGCACTTAGATGCAGCAGAAGCTTGCTGAGATTTTCAAGGTAGGCTTTCTTTCGCAGATTCTGAGGCAGGTTAGACTTGGCACAGAATCGATGTGCCTGGTTATCTGAATGACGATTCAATCTTGCCTTTGCTACGCCGTGACTAACTTGCACTCTGCCATGTTTGAGAGTAAAGATAATCACCTGTTGGATCCCTATATCTGCCACCATTCATGCGTTCATGTGTGTAGGAGTAAATAGAAAGGTCACGCGGAGTTGGTGTTTGAAGTAACAGGTGATTTATTAAAACTGGTGCACATCAGGAGACCAGTGAAAGCTGACCTGCCAAGTACAACTTTGTTACAGCTTCTATATTCTCAGTTGACAAGATTACACAGAATTTTGATTAACAGTAAAACGAGGTCTTGATTACAGAATAAAATAATTATTCACAAGTCTAACTTTGACAGTAGAACCAATCTTCTGTCACAACAATGGGTGCAGGTTATAACATCATCAATTAAGTTCCTGAAACTTGGGTGTCATCACTGCTGCATTCCATGCCTCTACTTGTCTGTAGTTCCCTCTCACCACATGAGCACATCCCTATTTATTAGTTATCAGCCCTCACTATTCTTTCCAATACAACAATGTGGAACTGAGCTTTGCCAGGTCTTGCCTTCTGAATTCTGACTCCCATTGTCAGAATGCAGGTAGTCCTGTGCAGTCATTTCTTGAGCCTTGCTTCTGTTCGTGTGACATGCCTTTTGCTTGGTTGCTTGGCCCAGTATTTTTTTTTAAATTATTTATTTTTGTTAGAATTAAGTACAGTAGTGTGGTACCTAACATACATACACATTACCATTCTTGTACAACTTCTTATATTTAATTTAATAATAAAAGAGCAGTGAAAGAAAAAGGGAAATATAGGGTGTTGAGATAGATAGACAAGCGAGCAGAAACATATAGCGAAAGAGAGAGAGCAGAGATAAGAAGCTAAGAAGATTGAAAGATTGACATATTTGAAATCCACATTTTGAACGTTGGGTTGGCTATGAACGTTTTTCCCAGAAATTTAAGTATAAGTTTTTTTGCTGTTATAATTAAACCATAATTTTAAAGAGAAGCTTCTTGGGAACATAGTTAATGTCGTTTGGCCCAGTATTATAATGGAAGTTTCTTCAGTGCAGTATCTTTTCCTTCAAGAAACATTGTTTGGCTGCAGTTCTACCAAAAGGATTGTGAATCAGTCTGGCTTGCTATAAATAGTACAGTCACAGTTCGGAAACAAGGCCGTTCTGTCACCTAGTTTGCGCCATCCGGCGGACACCTTTAACTATTTACAGACGCAATTTCATACCTAACAAACCTGCAGGTATGTGGATAACGTGTGGGAGCAAACTGGAGCTCGGGAATAACCCTCCAATTGGTCACGGGAGAAGGTACAAACTCCTATGTACTGAGAGCACACCATACTCAGGATAAATCTGGGTGCTGTAAAGGCAGCTACTCTACTGCTTGCTTATGATTTCCTGTGTCAATGAATGGTGGCGTTGATGTATGGTTTTGAAGGTTAAGTTAAGTTTAAAATGAGTTAACATTCTAACGTGTGAATGGATGGTGTATTGCATTTATTAAACCATACCTTCAAGTTGAAACATTAAACCTGTCTCCTTTTGACATGATTAAAATCCCTGGCGGCTCCGAGGTGTGTCATCTTAACTCCTCCTGATTCACCATCAAGAGAATGTAAATCTATTCCTTGGTGACGTCAGTACAAACTGGCTCCTGTGTTTGTTACACAGTCCATTACTAATGGGTCATTCCAACACATAAAATAATAAACGTGCAAAATGTTTGCGACAGTTTAATGTCGAATAGGGTACCGTGGAAATTACGTCATATAGGAGGTGGATGGGGAAGTTGGACCTACACAAAATCCAGGATGAGGCCAGAATTGTCGTCTTTATAGTGGATCAGGATATGGTGTGGATCAGAAGTTGTGGTATGATAATGTAAACCTATTAGAATCGATACTGCAGAAAAGGGGTTCCCTACCACTGCTGCAGGGCTCAGGGACAGTAGCTTTTTATTCCAAGTATTCTATTAGCTTCAATTGTTATTTTGTTTTTTGTCAAACTTTATTTGCAATGGTTTGAACTGTCAGTTTTACTTCGGAGTGGTGTGTGATTTCCAGTTGAAGAAGACCCGTGTGTGAGGCGCATGCGCACCAGTACGTCAGTCGCAGTTTGAGCACGGATTGTGTGTGTGTGTGTGTAACGGAGCTCCTCCAGTGGTAAGTTGCAGAATCACGGTAAGTTTTGTAAAAACTTTCCACTGGAGCTTGAATCCGTGCAGGCCGGTAAGCTATACCGTAGTGCTAGTCACTTAGAGAAAAAACACGAGGTTGTCGCTCTCGGGCAAGCGAATGGCGTTTCAAACTCATTCCGGAAGTTCAGGAGTGGATAGGACCTTGCTCACACCTGTTCAGTACGCTATGTACTGAAACAGCAGTGTGTTGCAGGACTTA